>JACEIK010003898.1:75912-149438 GCA_018107945.1 Datura stramonium
GTGGCCTTGTCGGCCCGCACAGGTTCCCCTTTATGATTGTGTCTCTGGATAGCTGATGTTACAGGACAAGTGGCTATAGGCCCAGTTGGTCGGAGGCTGTATTTACAGCCGTTATATAGCCCTTTGATTCCAGGAATCTGAGATAGAGCTAGCCAGACACCAGTTGTGCTTAGTCTCACTAGTTTAGCAGTCCAAGTCCTAATAGGGCACCAGGTGCCAGTCATACCCCCAAGGCGGGGCGTGACAGTTCTGACAAGACTTCAAGGTTGACTCCGAAGCTATTGGCTACATAAGGTGTCACAAAAGATAAGATAGCCCCCGGATCTAACAAAGCATAAACATTAAGATGAAAAACTTGTAATATACTAGTGACTACATGCGGGGAGACCTCCTGTTCCTAGTGGGATGCTAAGACATAGAATCTGTTCTGATGCTGACCGCCACCTGTATTGGTAGATGCCCCCTGATGCGCTGAGCATGCGGGAGGGGATGCTAAACTAGAAACTGGGCCTTGGCCCCCATTCTAATACTGTCTCGCTGTTGGGCGATCTCTAAG
Organism: Datura stramonium; assembly: GCA_018107945.1. Taxonomy (NCBI): domain Eukaryota; kingdom Viridiplantae; phylum Streptophyta; class Magnoliopsida; order Solanales; family Solanaceae; genus Datura; species Datura stramonium. Next base: position 76,469 of record JACEIK010003898.1, read on the forward strand.
CAAGTGTCCGGGCTTCCCGCACCCAAAACAAGAACCTGACCCTACCAAGCATTGGCCCGTGTGTACTCAACCATATCTGCAGCAAGCCGGAATGCTTGAATCTGTGGGTCTGCTGCTCTGACCCCTAGAGCCTGATGCTCGCCCCCTCTGATCATGCCTCGGTCTGGATGACACACTCAATGCTGAAGAGGCCGGTGCTGATGACCTCTGGTAAGTCTTCTGTCGGTTCCCACCACCTGACCTTGGCCGTGAGAATCAGTGACTGTCAGTTCTAGCCCTCTTGGCCTCCCTCTCTCATATGCGGCCGCCTCCATCTGTTGGGCATATAAAACTATCTGAGGGAAGTCCATATCTTGATGGAGCATAGCGGTCCTACACTCTTTGTCCAAATAGCCCGCTATTCCATGAACGAACCTGCTCACCCAATCTCTCTGATCGGCTACTAACTCTAGGATGTACTTTGATAGGCGAGTGAACTCGAGGGCATACTCTTGTACTATCATTCTCCCTTGCTTCAGATTCATAAACTCGACTGCCTTCAGTTCCATCATCTCACGAGGGAAGAACCGATCTAAGAAAGCAACATGGAACTCTTCCTAAGTGACAGAGCTTGCTCCGGCGACCCTACTATCCTTCCATTAGCGAAACCAGATGTTCGCGACCCCTTTCAACTGATACGAGGCCAACTCTGTGCACTCAACCCCATTCACCCCCATGACTTGGGTGATCTTTACTATCTCATCTATGAACTCATGCGAGTCCTCATCTACTTTTGACCCGAGGAACTCTAGCGAGTTCATTCTCAAGAATCTCTGACTCGAGTCGACGCTGCATTTCCATTTTATGGAACATGCGCAACTATCTACTGATTGACCTGAGCCGTCAAGGCCTGCAAAAGCATATGAATAGCTGCCCGAAACTCAGCAATGGCAACTGGCTCTGGTGCCTAGGGCTCCTGAAATGGTAGGGCCTTCTGGTGCCCATTTCCATTGCCATCCTTTTGGCCTTCACCCTTCCCATTACTTCTACTATTCGTTCTTCGAGGAGCCATAATTCTGCAATCGCGAATAACACGAATTAGAAGGATAAAGGGACTTTTTCATCGCATGATATGGATCATGAAAGGGGACAATTCTTTTTCAACAGTTGTAAATATGCAATAATAATAGTCCAACACAATAAGAGTTTATGGATTTAATATCTAACCATGAAGCAAATAAAACATATTTTATTCAAAGTCAGTTACACCACTGATGATTTCAGAATATACCTCAATATATTCACCACATCAGCTACACCACTGATTATATTACAATGTGTCTCAAATACAATGATCCAAATTAATATCATAACCATCTCAACTAAATAGTAAATGCAATGAAGATGAATGTAATGTAATGCAATGCACTAACCAAGAACCTATATATACCCGTTTCCTCTGTTGGATAGTTAGGACCCATGAGGGACTCACGAGGTCCATATACCTATCAGAATCATTTTCTATCGGCAATCACATATGCCGGAGTCACTCCCCATCGGCAATAACACGCGCCAGAACCATTTTTCATCGGCACCACAAGAGTATAAATTTTCACAAAATAACTCAATTGGTACTATTAGTCAATAATCATCATGTAACAATAAGAGTGGTATGAGTATGTATGAGTAACATAAGTTCATCAACCAACTGCTGCAATCAAGGATCTTCAAGTCACAACCAAGTGTCACGTAGTGCAAGTCCTAGTAAATTAATCACATCACAACTTATGGAATATTATCAATACATATATCAATTTCGTATAAATTTACCCATATCATGACACCTAATCCGTATAAATTCTCATCATCTTTTTTTATATGGGACCCCGTTATTATCCATTGACCTTAAATTCATTTAATATACACAAAACTAACACCTCAAAGAATCAAGAAATCTCTACTTGCCTCAAACAGAAACTCAAATGTCAAATTACAAATTTGCCCTTCCGTAGCACTTATGATAATTAAAATCTAATCAAATATGTATTCGACATAAGAAAATAAAATCATGAACACCCATATTGATATACTTATATCCCGAGCCAAAAACTCAACTCAAAAGTCAACCTCGAGCCTGCAAGGGCAAAACTGAAATTTTATTTGAAAATCATGCTACCCACAATGTAAGGAACTCAAATATGAAATTTCATCCAAAATAAAGCTCAAATCGAGCTTGAATTCATCAAAATTCATTTTCTAAATTTTAGGCTCAAAATCCCAATTTCTATGCTCATATACGGTTTTAAATGATGGAATAATCAATAAATAAAAAATTTAATGCCAAAATCAGTTTACTCATAATAAGAACCTTAAAGACCAAGTCCAAATTGACCTCCAAATCAAAGAAATACAATTTCTAGATCTAGGGCACCCCCAATTTTCTTACAATAAATTCACGGATAAAACTAAAAATCAATTGAAGGAATCATGGAGAAATATCAAAATAAAAATTAGATACTTAACCCCTTGCTTTTTGTCACGACCCGAACGGAGGCTCGGATCGCGACACGGTATAAGGAGCCTTGAGAGACTCCAAGTCAACCCATGGCATAAGCATACATCTAACTTGATCAATAAAATAGAAGTGTCAATACGATAAACATAGCGAAAGTCTAAATCAAGAATAACATCAAAATACACAATCTGAAGCTGAATATAACCATATGTCTGAAAAGCCTCTAAACATGACGAGTTGATGGGACAAGACCCCAACTAACTCAACAAAATTGAAATTGAAATACATATAGAAAATCTGAATAGTCTAGTCCTCGGGAGATTATGACTCACCAACAATGTACGATGCTATTTTAGAAGACGGACTATGAGCGGACTGAGCCTGAGAGCCAGATCCTGTATCATGAAACGATACAACATAAAGTATGCAGTCAGTATGTGGAATGTGTCGAGTATGTAATGTAAGTAAAACCGCTAAAGTAAGTAAAATTAAATGCATAATGTGAAACATAAACATTAAAAGTCTGAGAGTAGGGCTTGCATAAATCATGATCTCATCATAACATAACATAACATAACATCATAACTGAATCGATTGACTCAAAGCTGAAATATGATATTTATAATTAAAACTGAACATTGAGTCAAACCTGCTTTAGAACATGCGTACATATGTAAATCTCATGAGTAATGAATATGCATAACTGAAATCATGAGGAACAACGAGAGACTCGTATTTTAACCAACATACCACGATAGAGCTTACGTGGCCCCAACTATCACACTCAAGTGGGTAGAGCCGTCCAAAGCCTTGTCAGGGCTAGGGATGATACCATGATATCGATATCAAGCTCGTGGGACAATAGGGCCGGGGATAGCTCACAAGGGAGGTCACAAAATAATATATAATAGTAGTATAAACCTACATTGTCGTGTAGTTCTGAGGCATAGGGTGATCGACCCTTAGCCTGCTCGGTGCTAGACACTACTCCCAAAAACATGCATATGCTCTACATCGTTTTACAACAAAGCTCAACATCGTCTATTGGTGAAACTCAATAATCAAATACATCTCAAATATGAAATCATGCATATGAGAAGTTTTAGTTCAAAAAATACCACAAGCTGAAAATATAATTAGGAGTCTCCGCTCCGAAACCATGTGGTAAGCCTATTTCAAAAAAAATAAATCATAAAGCATACTTGACATAAGGCCATTGCCCCAAGATTTACATACTTAAAAATACTCAATTCACATCGAAAACATGATTATAAACATTAGTAGCTTTCAAACATGATTTTCATCATAATTTCTCCTCATCATCATACATTTATCGCAAATCTCATCTTTCATGATCTTCTCATCAATGGGCTTTTTTATTTATAAAACTAGAAGCATGATTTTTAATTGAAAACATTATAAAAATTGTCCATGCTTCATAATTCAATAGTAGAGACATAACTAAATCATACCCATGTAGAGAATTAAGAAATTCATGCATTTGGGTTAAACCCCATAGATTAGACATAGAAATCTCATGATTTAGAGAGGGATTGGGAATGGGTGTGAAAGAAATCACCCATTCATAACCCTACATACCTATTGGTAGCTGATTCTTATACTTCTTTAGATGTCCAATAGGAATTTGAAGGGAAATTGAAGAACTGTAGCTTGATCACCCTCTCTAACCTTTCTACCTTGCATGCATGAATGAATAAGGCTTAAAATGAACTTAACCCCTTTAAAAGTCATCATTTATAACTCAAAATGACGTAGTTTAGGCCTTAGGAACTTAGAAATTACGAAATAGCCCTCACTAAATTCGCAGAAATAATTGCCAGATGATCCCAACGAGGGACCCAATGACTCATCCTCTATGGCCATGACTTATGCTTTGATCCGTGAAGTACACCGCTCATCAGGTCTCCTGGCTCATAATGAAATACATCACGACACGTTACTGGGTGACCACGACTCCTGGTCACCACCCGTTGTGTACACTGCCTCAATACCAAGAATTCTTCAATTTGCTGACCACGACCCTCCCCACTAATTGTGGTGATTGACCACGACTTGAGGGGTCTTCCCGTCAAGTACACTGTCCTCATTTTCCCCTTTACTCAAACCTCACTCCCCACAACTGACCTAACGAGTTGTGGGGCCTGACCACACGACTCGTGGTCACGTCCGTGGGATCCCATTTCTCAAATTTCCAAACTCCTCACCTGGCCTCCCCATGAGTCACATCACGACTCGTGGGTTGCTCTCACGGGTCACCTCATGATTCGTCCTGATACCTGGTGCCAGTTTTGAATTTTTCTCTATTCCAACTCCCGTGTCTGATCTTTGGGCTTCCGGGATATAACACTTTTACAAGAAAAATACCACAAAAATCACCTCAAATGGAGCTTTAGAACTTAAGATATGATGAAAATACCCAAAAAATGCTATTTGCTTATTAATACATTGTACAACATTAATAAACAACTCTAGGCATTAAAAATAAGTCTCCCATCACTAATCATCAATTTTTTTGGTTGCTAAAGGTGTGCACCAGATCTCTTTTTGCACCAACAATCCATGTTTTCACTAAAATGGTCATAACTTTATCATACGAACTCGAAATGCGACAGTTCTTTTTTCTATCATTTCTAAATAATGATATGGACCTACTCATTCAATTAAAACTCCATTTAGTGCTCGTTTTCCCAGTCAGATATTATTTTTACTCATTTAAGAATTATATTATGTTTTGCAATAAAACTGATCTTGACTTATTGAAATTGCAACAAACTTTTCAGATCACTCCTATAATTCATGCAAAAAATTTTGAAAATCTCGGAATAATTTTTCGATCTCTAGAACTAAAAATGAACCTTTGAGTTATCACATCTTATGCTTAAAGCTATGCTAAAACACACAGAACGTTCAAATCCATTTAAAACTCATCGGAATTAAATCAAAATTTGTAGACAAATCCAAAGTAATTATACAAACCTATTGGAACTTTTAAACCCTTAATCCGAGCTCATTTAGTTAACTATTTGGCCGAGGTCAACTCTTAGCTTTAAATTCTACTAGAATGCAACTCTAGTGTCCAAAACTCATCCGGAATCCTCCGGATACAAACCAAATATGTGATTCAATCATACAACACATTCGGATTTATTTGAATCATCAAATCACTGGTATAAGGTCATTTTAACTGAAAGTTGATCATGGTCAAACTTAGCTTCCTTAAAGCTCATAAATTCAACCAAAGACTCAAATCACTCCCGAACACCTCTGGATCCATGAAAACTATCCAACTAAGTCATAAATCATCATTCAGAACTAACAGAGCTTTCAGAATTCAAAATCGAGCTCATTAACCTGAAATGTTGATTTTGGTCAAACCTTTTAAACTTAAACCTTCAAAATCGAAAATCTCATCCAATCTTCGTTAGATCATCTCTGAAATTATGTTATCCATTTTCGCAAGTCATAAATAACAAAATAAAGATATAAAAAGGTTCAAACCAGAAAAATGGATCAAAAATTACAAAATGATCATGTAGGTTATTACAACAATCATAAAATAATGTGCAATTAAGTTCACAAAGATCAACTAATTCAGCTAGTCTCCTGTATAAATTAAAGCTTATAACGTCAAGAGATGCTAAAAGCACATAAGGATGTGCAAGTAAAGTCACAAAAAACTAAACTACCTGGAATCTATAAAATTCGTACAAAAACAATTCAAAAGAGATAATGAAGTTCCTAAAGTGTTCTATAGCTAACATATTGCAATTTAGATAAATAAATATTACATAATGATGTAGAAAATGCCCAATGCTCTCAACTTTTATTTGAAACAGATCATGAATTCCACATTAATTTTTCCAGCTCATCCTTCCAAGTGGTCCAGTCCTCAAACGATTCAACAATAATATTTTCGTGTTGATACTCCACTTGTTCTTCCATATCAATGTCTAAGGGATCCACTTTCATCTCTCTACAAATAAAGTTGTGAATCAAGTAACAAGCACTAATGATCCCATTATGAACCTCAACTGAGTACCATGAAGATTTTCTAAGAACTCCCCAATTTCCTTTTAGCAAACAAAATGCCCTTTCAATAACATTACAAGCCCTAGCATGCCTCATGTTGAAAAGTTCTTGTTTACATCGAGGCGATTTATTGTCACCTCACTAATTCTTTAACCAATATCTATATCCTTGATAAGGTGAAAGAAAACCTTTTCCTTTCGTATATCCTCCATCGCAAAAATAATTATTACCTATAATATAAACATACAATTTAGTTACTCTTACATCTCCATTCTTTTTGTGATGTAACTTGAAAGCATATATATGGATACCCTCACAGATTTCAAACATTCCTTCTTACTAAAACACCTCGTAATACACAACTATCAACAGTCAATCCTTTCCAACCAGGTAACACATAAATAAAATTTAGGTTTCTATCACAAATTCTTAACACGTTAGTTACTATATCTCACTTCCTTGTCCTGTATCTCGGTTTGTGTTGGGATAGAACTATAATGCGAATGTAAGTACCATCTAGTACACCTAAACAATCCTATAAGATAAATTACAGTGTTATCTCAAAGTATAAAAATATCTCTGTAAAAATGTAAAAAAATTGCATTTATTTAGTTTTTTTTAATAAGTTAGTAAATGATAATAGCAATTTCATATCTTAAACCATTTCCATCGATCTTCAATCTCATCCTAAAGAACATATTTAGGATTAACAAGTAATAATGGAGCTAGTTTTAGAATAGCATTCAAGAATTCATTGAAAGCCCGACTCACGCTCCACCCGATCTAATATAATCAACCTTGATAGATCTATTCTTCTCATGATGAGCCAAAATATGTAAAAACAACTAACTTTTTGCTACTTGATATGTTTTACTATCCGTAAGAACCTCCAATTACCTTAGTTAAGAGAACTAAAGTAAGAAAGGCATTTATATCCATTCTTAACTTATCGATAACTACAATATCATTGTAACGACCCCCATGTCGTTATGTAGGGGAACAGGCTTAGAATACTTGAAAATAGCTAAGTGTTAAAAGATGACTTTTGGGGAGCTACTGGTTTTGGGGGACCACTGCAGTGGTAAGATATCCGCTGTAGCGAGACTAAGGTGACGATCGAGTCCAGCTCTGTAATGGAGAGGGGAATAAACTGTCGGATCTGCCGTAGTGATTTCCTGACCGCTGTAGCGGGTTCGCTGCAGCGTAAATGTGACCGCTGCAGTGGACAATGGAAATCAAATAGTGGGTTTAAGTGAAATTTTTGAAGTTATACCCTATTATTTCTAAAAATGCAAAGAGAAAGGTCTGAAGGCAATTTTCTCCCCCAGAATAATGAATTCCTCTCCCAAGGTAAGTTTCTAGATCCTCTATCTCAATGATGGATATTATTGACCCTAGAATTCATATCGAATCTTTGATGGTGGAATTTTAAGTTGAGAAAACCCTAGGTTTATAGACTAAGGCTGGATCATAGGGAGTTAATGAGGTGGTTTGGTTATAGGTTTGAGGAGTATTGATCATTCCCCGAGGTTTACTTGATTGAGAATGTGGGTTACGCGGGAATTGGGACCTAAAACTAGGTGGAATTGGAGTTTTACTTTTGGAAGTTCCCTTAAGGAAAGGGTTTGAAATTCTAGGATCCTTATTCGAAGAGTAAATAATGAAATTACTCTAATTGTTGTTGCAGATTTCAAAATTTCTGAGGTGTTGAGAAAGGGCAAGGCTCCCATGGAATAGCTGACTTTCGTACCCAAAAATCGAGGTAGGTTATGGTTTAAGGAATTAGGCCCTATTTAATGGCATATATGTTTTGTGCAATGATGATATGTGATTGGTCTACAGATATTACCTGTTATGAAGCTTTACTATTGAACGAACTGTAGATGTAATGTAGATATGATGTGATCTGTGAACTGTTATAAAATTGTGTTGAATGGTTAAGTGAAGTTCCTTTGCAATTGCTATTAAGATGTTTGATGGTTTGTATTTATGCAAGCGAGGGAGTAGATTGTAAACTCCTGGGTGTTTAAAGAATTCTTCCTATATATTCAATTGAACGAGAATGATTAAGGATAGTAATAATATCGTAAGATGGGAGACTCGTTCCCAAGGGGAGCATCCGGGCGGGCAATATTGGTTGAGTGACTCGTGTCTGAGGGGAGCATCTTGACAAGCATATGAGTGGGAGAAGGTACCACACTGGTATGGTACGTGAATTTCTAGAGTCCCCTTCATGTCATGATTGGAAGAACAGAAATGAGACCCTCTAGCATGTGCGGTACATTGATTATGATGACATAGTGTTTATGGTGATATGGCAGAGGCGTGTACCCAACATGTCACCATTTGTTCTATTTTATGTTGTGTGTGTGTGTGACATGTGAAAGTTTTGGAATGAGTATGTGCTAAGTGGTTTAGTGGAATTATTGATCCTATAATTGTAATTGAAATAAGGAGAATGGAAAAGATCCTAAGTGTGATACAAATTAATGATTACGGATGTCAAGTTAATTCTTTTTGTGATAAAATATTTTAAACTGCATGTTATGATGAGTTGTTATTAATATATGTCAAAACCTAGTGTTACATCTGAATGAAATATAGAATGTGTGAACTGCTAAAAACTGTGAACTGATGAAGGTGCAGCTAAGTTGAGCTATTCCCTCGAGTAATACCACTGCAGCGACATTTATTTCCGCTGCGGCGAGACCGCTATAGTGGTCAAGTGGCCGCTGCAGCGAAAGGCCCAATCTAGTGAGTAGGCCGGTTGTCACTTGTGCAGAACTAGTGTACTTAGAATGTTAATGTACTTATGTATAATGTTGGGGACTAGTTGTATATTGTTGCTGCTATTCTTATATGTTATTATGTATGATCTGCCAATGATGCCTACCAGTACCGAATTTGTATTGACCCTACTCCTGCACTTATTTTCTGAGTGCAGAATATGATGTGCTGTGAGTTTACAGAACTTTCGTTGCTTAAAACTAGAAAAATAGCATGGAATTAGATGTGTTTATACGGATATGATGTGTTTTTACTTTGTTTCAGGGAAAATAGGCGTTGGAGCAAAAATATGCAAAAGTTGCAGAAAAGCGTAAAAAAGCAGCCAAGTACTGATCTCAGTACGAGCCATACTGAAACTTGTGGAGAAGCTCAGAAGATTGATACAAGGAAAAGGTAAAGTGCGCCTCTCAATACGACCTTTACAATTCTGGTACGAGTCGTAACTTGAGTCATAGAATACTTAAGAGAAATTTGCACAATTGAAGTCTCCTGATACGGGTAGCACCTACGGATCGTAGCATCTACCTACGACCCGTACCAGCAGTCGTGGAAAGCTTCAGCGATTTCTGGGATTTGTCAGTTCTCATGATATGCCAGGTTGTTACGAGTCATAGGAGCAAGGTAGGAGGCATACAAGACACTTGAAACCAATGCTATGCGCTTGTATTATATTCTCTTCATCTTGAATGTTTTTTAATGAAGCGCAACATTAAAACTTGCCTGAATTCTTTACTAGCTTGAACCTAGAGAAGTACAGACTAGGAAAAGAGAATTACAACGAACCCTTGATTTTTATGATCATTGTATAACTTGAGCTGCAGTTGCAGAATAGTTAATATGGAACAAATTGATAATGATTAAATTGAAATCGCTCATGTGACCTAACCTAATGATTGAGTATAGTCATCTAATAGGGATGAACCAGTCATTTGGATGAACCCTAATTATCAGTTCTACAAGTAAGCATTAGGATTGATCACGAGTGTAAACCCGAAGTAGTTATGAACCCATGGGGAACACTTACCCTAGTTAATTGCAAATCTTGATAAACAACAACTGAATTTTATGCTTGATTTACAATTGTTTTTCTATAGACCCCCCAATTTGAAAATAACACGCCAACAAGTTTAAATACCATCATTAGTCAAGTTCTTATCAAATTCCCTGTGGGTTCGACCCCAACCTCTTTGTTGGGTTCTTTATTGACAACGCCCGCTTCATAATTTGTCAGGAGTATGAGTTTGCTTGTGTTTAAATTTTGGTTGTTATTTCCTCATTTATGTTTTCTTTTTGTTTTTGAGACCCACAGGTTGTCTGGTGAATGCCAAGTACTTGACGGAGTGTAAACCCCCTAATTCCTTTGGATCATGAAATTGAAAGAACACTGCGAAGAATGGAGAACCAAGAACAAAAAGATGCCCATTTTGCTGAAGAAGCTAGGAAAGCAAGCTGTACTTCAGGAAGCCGATGATGCTCAGGATGAAGTTGTGAATGCTGGTTGCCATGGAAGGGGAAACAGAGGCCAGAGATATGCCCCTCAATTCTTTGATGAGGATGACCCAGATATTGATGAATTTGGGTTAACATGAGCTATCATACCACCACCTTTGCCTGTTGGGGAAAAATTTGACATCACTAGCACCATGATACAATTGCTGAATATGAAAGGAATGTTTAGTGGTCATGTAGTTGATGATGCCAACCTGCACTTAATGAACTTCATCGGAATATGCAAGGGTGGTCATGCAGTTGATGATGCCAACCTGCACTTAATGAACTTCGTTGGAATATGCAAGGTATACATGTTGGTCGTGTTCAGTCAGGACGCAATAAGGCTGAGACTCTTCCCATTCTCTCTGTCTGGGGAGGCCCTTTATGGTTATCGAAGTTGCTTAACGACTCCATTATCAACTAGAGGGAGCTCAAACAAGATTTTTTAGAGAGATTCTTCTCACTGTCCAGGATGTTACAACTTAAGGATGAGATCTACAATTTTTGACAACTGAAAATGGAGGCACTTCCCGAAATCTGGTTGAGATTTAAGAAAAAGTTGACCAAGTGCCTAACCATAAAATTCCTTATGACAGTTTGTTGGAGATTTTTTTACAGATCATTGAACAATAGTACAAAAGTTGTGGAAGATACTGTGGTGGGAGGAGCGCTGATAAGCCATACCTGGGACCAAGCTACCACTATTCTTGACAGAGTGACTAAAACCAATAGGGCCCGGCACACCCAGGAAGCAGAAGCAACTGGTGGTATATATGTTGTTGGTATGACTATAGACCAAAGAAAAAAAGAGAAGGAATGTGATCATGAATTGGCACACATGCGTATATCGTTAGACCTGCTCATGAAGCATATCATGGGCGTCGGGGCCAGAAACGTTAATGTAGTGGGAACACAAGGAGAGGAACCAGGGCCAGAGCATTCAGATTCCGAGGAGGAGGCAAACTTCTTGGACAATCAAGTGGCGGGTTTTCGGGCCAACGCCTAAGGGTTTGGATAGGAAACTTGGCGCCAATGCTCTGAAAATCAAGGTTAGAACCAATATCGAGACAACTACAATCAAAATGGGTACAGAGACAAAAACTGAGGTCATGAGTGAGAGGGGGAATGGAGAAGGAATGATAGTTATCGCAATGACCGAATAGGATTGTATGTGCCTCGTAATGCACTTGAAGGGGAGGCTGGACAGTCAAAGTTGGAGAGCATGATGGCTAAGATGCTCAAGAAGGTGAGATCCATGGAGGAGCAGCTGAAAGACATTCGTGGAGACATATATGGCATGGGCCAGAGAGTTGAGTCACATGCCACAACCATAAAGCAAATAGAGTACCAGCTGGGTCAACTATTAGCATCCCTGAACCCTAGGCAAAAGGGGACACTACCTAGAAACACAGTCCAAAATCCGAAGAATAAAAGTCATTGTATGGCTGTGATGACTAGGAGTGGAAAGACCACGGTTGATGAACCTCTGCCGGTTGTAGTTGAAATGCAAAGGAACAAAGAGATCGTAATTGATAATGATGAAGAGGTTGTTGAGCAAGAGCTTAAGGAAGAGGCTGAGCTGACCGAGGCTCCAGTTGTTGAGAAGGAGCCTGAAGCTAAATGGGGAAAGTAACAAGGGGACACATAGATCTATAAGGCTATCCCATGACCACCGCCATCGTTCCCTCAAAGAATGAAGAAGAAGGAGAAAGATGGTAAGTTTCAAAAATTTCTGTCATACTTAAACAACAATCCGTAAACATACCATTGGTCAAGGCATTGAGCAGATGATGGGATACGCCAAGTTTATGAAGGACCTTGTTACCAAGAAAAGGTCCGTGAGCTATAAGCCAGTGGGTAACTTGTATTGTTGTAGTGTCATAGCCTCACAGGTCCTTGCCTAGAAAAAGGAGGATCCAAGTGCCTTCACCAATCCATGTACTATTGGTGACATTTAGTTTGCAGAGGCACTATGTGACTTGGGAGCAAGTATAAATCTGATGCCATTAGATGTGTTCAAGCAGCTGGGTTTGGGAGCCCTCACACTGACTTTTATGCGGCTACTGATGGCCGACCGAACTGTGAAGAAGCCTGTGGAGATCATTTTTGATGTGCTTGTTAGGGTGGATAGATTCATATTCCCAGCAGACTTCGTAATCTTTGATGCGAGGTTGACTTTGAGGTCCCCATAATGGGGCGACCATTCGTTACCATTGGGAGGGCTTTAGTAGATGTGGAAGCTAGCTAACTGAAATTCAGGCTTAATAAGGAGGAGGTCACTTTCAATGTCTGTCGGCCAATGAAGCAGCCAAATGAGTTTAGAGTGGTCTCAGCAATTGAGGATGAGTCTAAGTTTCTTGACAAAGTCTGAGTAGTCAAGAGACTTGCGTCGTGTCGCGATGTTAAATCAGGCGTTTCTTGGGAGGCAACCCATGAGGTGGTTCGGTGAAGTCTGAGTAACTGAACCACCTGTGTCTTGCCACAACATTAAATCAAGCGCTTCTTTAGAGGCAACCCAATTTTATTGACTTATGTGTGCTCAATGTGCAGGTGAAACAAAAACTGGTTGCAGAAAAAAAATTGCAGTACAAAATGGTACTATGAGCCTCAGTACGACTTGTAAGAGCATTGTACGGGCCGTAGTATGAGTCGTGATGAGAAGCAGAGACATGGCCTAGTGCATGAGTTCATGGTACAATTGGTCCTATGACTCATAACCCCATTGTACGGGTCGTAGCACTTACTGTAGTTGTGGACTATGCAAAGTATGGAACTCCAGTTCATAGTGACCTACGAGTCATGGTATGGTTCGTATCTTCATGGTACGAGTCGTATGATGTGCCGGTAGGTCCACAAGTAATTTTTCTTAAACCTCTACTACAAGTCCGAGTTGTAGGTCCAACCTACAACTTGTGGTACGAGTTATGACGAGCTAAATTGCTTAAGTCAACCCAACTCGACCTAAATTTTTTTAAATTTTCCCTAATGTATTTAAATCCAAATCACTTGAACCCTTCTCCCACGCAATCAAACTCGAACTCACGAACACCTTCCAAGACTCCCTCACACCCGTAACTCAAGAATTGATTCAGCAAAATTTATGCTCGATTAACACCGCTCAAATCGAGTTCCAACCCTAGTCACTGAAACATGCATGAAGTGAGCAAGATTTTGCAAAAATCAAGTAACTATGTTTTGGGTTGAGTAAAAAGATCTTCATACTTGTATGAACTTGTTTAACAACTGGGAGTCCTCAAAATGCATGAAAATAGATGAGGATAATGATTAGTAATTTGCAATATGATTGTGTTGACTGGGTAGGATTCGAACTTGCTTAGAATTGAACTTAAACTGTTATGAACTGAGTTATGGGTTGTGAATAAAAAAGGGAAGAACTGGTAGTTGTAAAACTGCGAAAAATGCATGCCTAGAATTGGGAAATTTTGACTACCCAACACAAATTGAACTTGCCTGCACAACTGACCTAAACAAAGGAAAGAACAGGTTTCACAAGCCTTCCTACGACTTGTGATTTCATAATACGACTCGTAGGATGGCTCGTTGGGACTATCCTAAGACAACTGTATAACAATCAATTGGTACATAACCTAGTATGACCCGTGATATCCTACTACGATTCACACTTGACAATTATACCAGGAATTGGAAAAGGGTCAAGTCCAAAGGAAACTGTATGACCCTTACTACGACTCGTGGAATCGACTCACGGGTCGTACCATGAGTCGTGGAAAAATACAAAACAATGGTTTTTAAGGAGTATCCTCATATGACTCATGGTATGGGTCGTACCTTCATAATACGAGTCTATCACAAAGTCATGACTGTGACCTGAGATGTTACGAGTCTCAGTACGATCGTATCTTCTTGGTACGACTCTTATGGTAGACCTATGAAAAATTTCAGAGGATATTTTCTGGTTTTCTTTTTTCTTAGATATGAAGTTCTAATCCTTTTTCTCCATAGGTACAATAACTTTAAAGAAGAAAGCAAACAAAGTCGCCAGGGCAGAGGTAGCTACTTGGAGGGCACTTAGAGATGAGCCCTCTGACTCTGAACATGCAAACACCTCTCTTAGTGGTTCAATGGAAGAGTACAGGGTTGTTACATCTGACATCGATGGGACTCAAACTACTAGGGCAAAAGCTAAATCCCAGGCAGCCACCGCCACATCTACTGATGCTCCCCAGTCTGAGGAGGGAGCTGAATGTCACACCCCAAACCCGGGGAGGCGTGACTGGCACCTAGTGCCACCCCTGATATGAGCATATCCGATGCTCAAAATATAAAACAAAGGCCAGTACTGATGAGGTTCAACAACACAAAAACTATAAAATCAAAATAAGACGATAGACTATAGCGGAAGCTGACTCACCTGACCAACCAAAGAAAATACCATATGCCCTCAAGACCACGGAAAGGAAAACAACACAACACATCTTAAAACCACAGTAATGTCTATGAGCCTCTATGGATGCATTAGTAATCAAATGATCGGGACAGGGCCCTAAACTACCCTTAACTCAAACATCTGGCGACTCCGAAAGACCTGGAGCACACCAACATAGCTGGAACTCCACTCAGCACCCAAGAACTCGATCTAACAGCCTACCATCACATGCAATCATGAATGCAACACCCCTACTAGGGCGTCAGTACAATAGTGTACCGAGCATGAAAGGCAGAAACAACTGGAAGACATAGATTAGAGATCAACTGATATACCAAATATTGCAGAAGGAGAACTAAACTTAGGTAAACACATAAAATCAACCTGGCCCCCATAAGCCTCGAAAGTCCAAAAGCAAATAACAATACAATGGCACCTAGCTGACCCATCTCACCTGTCATCGCCTCTAGACCTCTTAATTGCCTCAGCTAACACCAGCCAACATCTAGCATCCACTGCTATAAGAAAACAAATAACACAAGCAACAACCACAATATAATGCCAAATAAATCACAAGAAAACACCAGTTAATCAACATCATCATTCAAGCACTGTCAGACACTCGGTTGTGCACAGCTAGCAGAGCTCAATCCATATGGGAGAACCAATCACGATCCCAGGAAGGAACAGACATGTCGGACCACTCTCGAATCATGTCTCAACTCAACACTACAGAGGACATCATTCTCAAACCTGTAGATCATTTCACTCCTTGGGCTCAACCCCTCAGCCAGTAACACTCTCGTGCATCGGGTATCCACAAGCCACAAGGCACCTCGGGCTCGACTCCTAGCCGGAAAAACTCTCATGCATCGGGTATCCCCAAGCCACGTGGCCTCAAAAAAACACACACACAACTAACAACAATAATAATACATGCTCAACATCCCACAATCGGCTCTCAAATCCCACAACTCGACTATTACAACACAATACTATTCTTTCACGTCTAGCCATCCACTGACAAGCCACTAACCAAGCTAAGGATTTCCATCCTAACCCGTCTTTCCTCAATATTTACAAACATCCCACACGCCACTCTACTTACCTCTAACATCAAGGGACACAATCAAATCAACCCAAGTGTCACCATGGTCGTCACGTGCCATCGACACAATTGCCGATTCGAACATAACAAAAGATCGTCGCAACCATCGACCATAACTACTCTAATACCCCATTCACTTGTCAATATGATAACCTAATCTCATTCACTCAAACATCCCAAAACTTGCTACAAGACCCACATGCCTCACACATAGCCTCTCGACACGAGCCTAACAATTTGCCATGACGACGATTCTCCGCACTCAATCCCGATCCACCAACCAAACCAGCACCTTAAACACACCATTATCACCATACAAATAGCAGAACAAGAGTACAATAATAGCAAAACACAAGCCATCACAAACAGTCAACACACACGTCAACACGGATAACAAAGGCTATGGAATTCATGCCGACAAAGGGAGGGACAAGACTAACATACCTTAGCTTCAAGCCTAGACGAACTTGAGCCTTCAAAACTATGAAACTACTGCATAAAAGAATTCCAATATTCTGCCAAAACACAGACAACATAAGACAAACGAAGCTTACCCGACAAGATTCATAGGAATTCGACAGTAGAAACTCCGAGACAACAACCTACTGAGGTGAAAACACCTATAACCAACCTTAACTACTAAAGAAAACCAAAGGACGAAGTCTTACCAACAACTTCACCACGAAACAGCCACCAACATCCCAGAAAAACACCAAACCATGGACTACACGCGATTCCCGACTTTTCGATGCCAAAATCATGTTAAGCCATGGATTCTAGCCTCAAAACCCATAGGAAACCATGGAGAGAACCTTGAGAGAGGTTCTGGAAAATAAGAAAATAAGGCAACCAACCGACCAAGGGGCTTTTTATAGTCCTCCACCGCCTTAGACCCTTGTGAGGTTCCTGCTTGCGTGGTCTCGCGAAAATGCGAATATCTCTCTACTCCGAAGTCAGATTGGCAAATGGTTTGATGTTATGGAAAATAGACTCCAAAATATTTAATTTGACAGGTCGCAAACCCTATAACTCTTTATATATTGGGAGAAAATCTTTGATACATTTACCTAAAGTTCAAGGAATCTCAAGAAGGAAATTTTGAGATAACTGTTACCGAATTTTGTACTACAACTTGATCGACGTACAATCTTAAATATGATCATAGAGTGATTCAAATAACTCATAACACTTCCTTATTATCCTATTAGGTACTCTTAATCCTACCTTGAAAGCACGATTTTATCGCTCAAATTATCCGGGGTGTTTCACTGAGGAACAAGTCCAATAGTCCGGTAGTGACTCTAATGATGATGATGGGTCCAAGGAGGCCCAATCTGTAGATGGAGATAGTGAGTCCAGATCCGATGATGAGAGAGCCAATGATGAGGTAGAGAAAACTCCACCTAGGGAGAATCGTACTATTCAGTGGAGAGTACTCAGTGCGCAAGAGATCTATGAGTAGAGTCTCTCTCACCGCCAAGAACCACCCTAAGCGGAGTATTCAAGAAGAGCCGAGGATCCTTATCAATGCACTGAATGGGGGTAAAGGAGATGAAGTGGATATTAAGCTACTATAAATTTGAGTGGATGGCTAGAACTCCGGATCGATACACTTCAGAGATCGTCTAGGAGTTCTATGCTAATTATTTGGCTACCATGGAGTGGAAAGCAAAGGATGGGCAAAAGTTGAAAGATCATCCCAAATTAGAGTGTAATGGTGCGAGGCCGCACTGTTGACATATCTGAGCATACTATTGCTCGGGTATTATATGGGCCTTAGTTAATACCACCACACACTATACTGGAGTTTGACTACCGGGTGGACGACATAAAGAAGATCAAGCAGTTAGGTATTGAGGAGCGGAGGAATCAGATAAAGTGGCTATCTAGGGTCATTACTGAAGATAAGGAGGATGTATAATAGGTGACTAGTGGAAACCAGGTCACCAAAAATTCACTAAATTTCATAGCGAAGGCTTGTTGGACGCTAGTTCACCACAGGTTGGCACTGATCATGAATGACAACACACTCAGTGTAGACAGAGTAGCATTGGTGGTGTTTATCATGTCAAGATACATCATCAACATTCCGAGGGTCATTTCCAAGGAGATCTAGGATCGGGCTATGGGATTGAGCACTACTATCCCATTCCCGAGTCTCGTGTTCAGGTTGTGCATGGAGGCAGGTCTCAAGATGTATCCTAATGAGAAGTGGTTGATTGGAGGATAGCGCACATTGGGTTAATCCAGGATGAACTAAACTCGGTAAGCGGAGCATGAATTTCTACCGCAGTCCCAGTGCAACGAGCAGTTGGGGGCAAGTAGGTTAATGACCCCATCTTACAGAAGCAGGATGAGACACCAGCTACAGATGCCGTCATTCGAAAGCAGATCCCAGCACCTCTGTTGCACCACCTATGGGAATTTTGAGCTAAACTCCAAAAGGATACATGTGTGTGCCTTAAGACTTTCTGCAGAAGATGAAAAAGAGACTGACCATGACTGAGAGAAAGTGTGTAGTCTATGATGGAGATTGTGAAGCCTGGGGTGAAGGCTGAGATTGAGCGGCTACACGGGTCTTACATGTTAGACTTGACAACTTTAAGAGCCGCTTCAATGAGCGCATGGTAGAGCAGACTAACACTAGCAGTCTCTGTGAGGAGTTGGGGGCTCTTCAGAGCTAGGTGATTGAGCTGTCATCTTGACAGCCGACAATTCTAGCAGTACCCACTTTTCCTGACCTCGATACCGGGATGAATGATGAGCTTGATTTGGCAGCATATTAGGAGCCGACTGGAATAGAGGGAGGAAAAAGGATGAAGAGGATCTCGGAGAATGTTGGAGATGAGACCCTAAAGAAGGAGAAGAAAGAACTCAAGAGGGAAAAATTGGAGAGTCAGCAGATTCATGAAGAGCATAGGTCGGAGCTGCTTGAGAGAGCTAGAGGAGCGGGTAGCTCCACTATTGTCCATGTTGAGTTTGCAGGTGGAAAGGACCCTTTGGGCGAGCCACCATTCAGCCCCAGTTGTTACCGAGGTCGGAGAGGAGACCATTACTAATGAGGGGCCGTGGATGTACCATTGAGTGCGCCAACCACCGCTAGCACCATGGATGCAATGATGGTACTACCTCCACGGGATGCCAGGAGCACTTAGTGCGCTACAGGTATCTCTCTTTTCCTTGTGTTTTTATATTCTATGCTTCAAGAAAGAAGCATTCTTTTCAAAAGGGGAGGGGTGTACTTATATATTTTTGGGATTTTTAATTTGTCTGAGGGTTTTCCTTGTCGTGTTTCTTTTTCCTCGAGCATGCTATCTAGTAGAACCAACATGTTTAAGATATTTTCATTTAATTAGAAAGTAGCTTAGGATTACTCAACCAATAAAATGCACTAGTTCTGGAGTTTTAAAAAAATGACCCTGTTTAAAATTTTTAATGGTTAACTGTGTACTTGTTGATTGTAAAACATGATTTCTGTGGATCTTTTTGTGTCATTTAGTGTATTAGCATGAGTAGTTATAGTTAGCCATGTATGAATCGGATAGGTAGAATGAATGCAAAACATGTAGCATGAGTGAGTGAGAATCAATACCTAGTTCAATACTTCGTAAAGGATCTAGAACTTTCCTGATTAGTCTTTACATAAGTTTTAGGATGTTTAATTAGGAAAGGATTATAGGCCATTTTTGTTTATCCCATTTTAGCCTAAAAAACCTACCAAAATGATATAATTTCCTTGATCCCCATTTTGAGCCTTAAATGGACCATTTTTCTTTGATTAACCGATTAACCTTACCCACTTTTTATAATGAACCTATTTTGGCCCTAGTCCCTCCTTGAATATTGTGAACCTCAACCTAGGCAAAATATCTAAGTTGAGGATGGCTAGAGTAGGGTGCATAGATCGTAGGAACCTTAAAAAAGAAAAAAAAGAAAAAGAGTTAAAACTAAGATGTGGTGTGACATGAAAAGAAAAAAGAGCTGAAAAAGAAAAAAAATTGAAAATAAAATACGAAAGAAAAAAATGAATGAAAAAGTTGAAAACATACCACACCCATATATTGCATAAAATGGAGAAAAGGGAGTAAAAAGCAAAAATGATGAAATAAATGAAAAATGGAGCTACATGTATGTAGTGCCAAGGATGGTTTAGTCATTGAAAATCCATATTTACCATACCCAGCCCGGAGTCTGCATTACAAGCCGAATAAAGTCCTATAGTGATCCTAGTCTGACTGTTCGAAGGGCCAAAGTAGAGAAAATAAGGGCAAGCCTATGGTATCCGATATGCAGTATTTGAAACTTCCTTGTGAGAGTGAGAGTTTTACTTGTTTATTTTAAAGTTTCATATTTTCGTATATCTGTGAGTTGGGGACTTCATTTGCTGTGAAGGTACATGGTTTGTGTTTTATTCTTCTAGTTTTCTGTGTGAAAATCATTAGTAATAAATTGATTCTCTGCTAATAACTAGATGACATATCTTTATCCTTGTTTATCATAGTTTTTGGTCACTTGAAGTGTATAGCTGAGTTGGTTTACCTAGAGAATGGTCAAAAGTTGTTTGTGTTCATAGTGCAAGTTTTGATTGGTGTTCGCTGTAGTATCCCAAGTTTATTTTCTAGTTAAGCGTCTTTTTTAGCTTTTGTTTTCTTTGCCTGAGGACATGCAAAAGTCTTAAGTTGAGGGTGTTGATGTGCTATGAATTTACAAAACTTTCGACGCTTAAAACTAGAACAATAGCATGGACTTAGGTGTGTTTATATTGATATGAGGTGTTTTTACTTTATTTTTAGGAAAAATAGGTAGTGGAGAAAAAATGTGCAAAAGTTGCAGAAAAGTGCAGAGAAACAGCCAAGTACTGATCTCAGTATGAGTCATACCAAGATTGTACCAGCCATACTGATAATTATGGAGAATCTTAGAAGATTGGTACAAGGCAAAGTCAAAGTACGACTCTCAGTACGAGTTGTGTCATCCTGGTATGAGTCGTAGAATACTTTAGAGAAATTTGCACAACCGAAGCCTCCTGATACAAGTAGAACCTACAGATCGTAGCATCTACCTATGACCCATACCAGGAGCGTGGAAAGATTCAGTGATTTTTGGGATTTGGCAGTTCTCATGATATGCTAGGCTGCTACGAGTTGTAGGAGCAAGGTATGAGGCGTACCAAGACACTCATAGAAAACATCAGAAGATGCCAAAGTTCTCAGAGCCAAACTAAAACTGGATTGTACAACTCGTGGGATCATGTTATGATCCTTACCAAGATGCCAATACTCAGACAATTCTGCAAAAGCCAAGAAATGTATGAGATAAGAAATGACCTGTACCATCCTATTATGGGTCGTAAGATGAGTCGTAGAATGTGTCGGCGCTAGATTTGGTTATTTCCCTTTAACTTAGAAAAAGATTTTATTATCTATATAAATACCTTTTTAGTTTAGAATAGGTGAGGAACAATCAGAATTAGTTAGAGTTGATTGTTATCAAGTTTGTAATTAGTTTTTGACAACATTGGGGAGCAATTCTTGAGATCAAAACTTAGATTTCTCAATTGTTCTTGAATTTGTTCAACGTATTTTCTTGCAATATTCAAAGCAGGTTTTCTTTCAATCATTATCGTAAGTAGTTAATTATGTGTTTGTCTATGAATACTAATCATAATCTTATGATCATGAGAGGCTAAAACCTCCACAACTAGGATTTTGGGAACCATGGTGGATTCAAGAACTAGGGTTACACAAAGTGATTCAAAACCAATGCTATACGCTTGTATTGTATTCTCTTCATCTTGAATGTTTCTTAATGAAGCGCAACATTAAGACTTAATCAAATTTTTTACTTGCTTGAACCTAGAGAAGTAGATATTAGGAAAAGAAAATTACAACAAAGCCTTGATTTTTATGATCATTGTATAACTTGAGTTGCGGTCGCAGGATAGATAATTTGGAGTAAATTGATAATGGTTAAATCGAAATCGCTCATGAGACCTAACCTGGTAAATGAGTATAGTCATCCAATAGGGACGAACCAGGCGTTTGGATGAACCCTAGTTAAGCACAGGGATTGATCACGAGTGTAAACCTAAAATAAATATGAACCCATGAGGAACGCTTACCCTAGTTAATTGCAAATCTTGATAAACAACAACTGATTTTTACGCTTGCTTTACAATTGTTTTTGTATAATCCCCCCAATTTGGATATAATACTCCAATAAGTTTAAATACCAGCATTAGTCTAGTTCTTACCATATTCCCTGTGGGTTCGACCCCAACCTATTAGTTTGATTCCTTATTGATAATGTCCGCTTCATACTTTGTCAGGAGTGTGAGTTTGAGCGTTATCAAAATACAATCCAGGAAGCTCCTCTCATCCCCACCTATAAACAACAACAGTTCCTCTGAAAGGTGAGCGACGCGGAATGGGCTAGTTCCTTCCTCCTTCAAAGATGTCTCTCCTTCAGACATTTTAGCATTTCATTTTGTTTAGTTCAAATATTCCTAGATTGTAGTTAGACGTTGAGGTGCAATGACTTTCGAATCTTGAAAAGATTTGGTTGCTTTGGTTTAGTTGGTTATTACAATTTTTGGATGTTACATTTCATTTCATTTTATTTCATTACAAGTGTTACTTCTTCTTGAAATGGTTGTTGATGGGGTAGTTGTTGGGAAGCATTGGTTCACCCATCGGGGAATTGATGTGGGTGCCAATCATGGCTATTAGGGTCATGATAAAGTTGATATCAGAGCCTTAGGTTCGTCGATCTCATTATACAAAGATGGATCTATTAGAGTCTTGCAGATCGGTGCGGAGACATCCGTAACTCATCTTCAAGAGGCTGCAGGACTTTAGGAAAACTCCTTTATTCTTTTCTTTCGTGCGATTACTTGATTCAAATTGGTATCTGGTGATCTAAATTGGTATCTAAAAACTCTTATTTCTTTCTCCCACAGATGGTGAGAACATGTGCCAATGGAGCCAGAGAAGCAACAACAACAACGGTAGTCCTTCGTAGAGGAAGAGGCCGGAGCTGTGGGCAAAGGCCTGCCGCAGCCAGGGGAGGGGCTCACGCCCCTGCTCCTGTAAGAAAGAGGTTGGCATCTCCGCTACCACCCATAGTTTAAGAAAGGGTGGCGGTAGAGGTGGAAGTACCAGCGCAGGGAGAGGTTCCTGCTGCTCTAGCATCCTCCAAGGGTTTGGCTCAGGTTTTTAACCTCCTGAGTGGCCTCGTGGGTAATGAGGAAATACCAGTAACTCCTCTAGGGAAGCAATCAGGGATACAACATGGGCTGTGGTGGCTCCTCGCATTAATGACATGTCCAAGGCATTTATGTTCCTGAGGTCGGTGTTGGGCCTATGATGACAGGGGAGGAGCATGATTTGTTCTAGAGGTTCACAAAGATGAAGCTTCCCACCTTCTATTAGACTGAGGCGCAGGACGTCTATGAATTTATTATATACTACTACGAGAAGCTCCAAAAGATGGGGGTGGTGGAGAAATACAATGTGGAGTTCGTCACCTTCTAGTTGATGGGTGATGCAAAGTTCTGGTGGAGGGCTTTCATGGAGTGCAAACCAATAAGGTCACCATCGTTGACTTAGACCCAGTTCTACTCCATATTTCTGGAGAAATATGTACCTTGTACCTTGAGAAATAGAAGACAAAAATGAGTTCACCACTATCGAGTAGGGAAGCTCTTTTGTTGCAGCCTATGAAACCCGATTCCATTCACTATCCAGGTATGCTTTACCCCTACTGCCTGCAGAGGAAGAGAGGGTTAGGCGGTTCATTAAGGGTTTGAATGTGGGTCTTCAGTTATCAGCACTCCAAATGGTCTCCTCAACTAAAACTTTTCAAGAGGTGGTAGAATATATGAAGAATATAGAGGACGTGAAACAGGAGGGGTATGCAAAGAGTGTCGATAAGAAGGCTCGGAGGGTGGGTTCCTATAATAGCCCTATTGCAAGGACTCTAGTACCGCAGGGTTTATCTGAGTGTCCTATTCATTCGGTTATGCAAGTGTCAGCCGGAGGTCCATCAGGAAACACTCCCCGACCAGCAGGTACAGTGAGGGTACTCAGCTTATCCGCTCAGACTTCGGGGCTCGTCCTATTTCTGTTGTTCCATCTCAAAGGTCAGTGATAGAGAAGGTATGCCACGATTACGGGGAGTATGGCCACATTCACTGATAGTGTCCTGGGTTTGGCCAAGGTAGATAGATCATTCTACACCTGGCTCCTCGAGCACTGGTCCCTGCTGAAAGAGGAGGTAGTGCGTTCAGCAGAGATCATCCACAGTTTTGGAAAGGTAGTTAGCCAGCCATCAGAGGTGGTGCTCAACCAAGTAAAGGAGGTGCTCAGGTGGTTAGAGGTGGAATCCAGTCAGGTAGAGGGGTGGCACAGCCCAATCGGGGCGGTTCGTAGGCAGGTAACCCGACCCACTTTTATGCTTTTCCTGTAGGCCCGAAGCAGAGGCTTCATACATTGTTATTATAGGTACGATCTTTGTGTCTGACTAAATGGCTATTACGTTGTTTGATCCGCATTCTATATTTTCCTATGTGTCTTCTTATTTTGCATTGGGTTTAGATCTTCTATATTATGTGCTTGATACTCCTATCCATATGTCTACTCCTGTTGGGGATTCCGTGGTGGTGGATAGGGTTGTTCGTGATTATATTGTTGATTTAATAGGGTTTGATACTCTAGTAGACTTAATGATCTTGGACATAGTTGATTTTGATGTGATTTTGGGAATGAGCTGGTTATCCCCTTACCATGCCATTCTAGATTGTCATTCTAAGACCGTCACTATAGCAGGCCCAAAGACATCCAAGTTGGCGTTAAAAAGGAATTATAGACCTGCTCCTAAGAAACTCATTTCTTATATTCGTGTGTGTAAGTTGATAGAGAGGGGTTGTTCAGTGTATCCAGCGCATATTCGGGATACTAGTTCCAAGGGTCCTTCCATAGAGTCGGTCCCGATAGTCTATGAGTTTTTAGAGGTGTTCCCTGTAGATCTGCTCGGCATGCCGTCGGGCCGTGATATTGATTTCTATATAGATTTAGAGTTAGGGGCCTGACTCATTTCTATTACACTGTGCTGGATGGCATCTTCTGAGTTAAAAGAACTTAAGGAATAGTTGCAAGAGCTGCTTAATAAAGGGTTTATTAGGCTGAGTGTCTCCCCATGGGGCGCTCGGTCTTATTTATAGAAAAGAAGGATGGTAGCATGCGGATGTGCATTATTACCATCAATTGAACAAGATTACTATTTAAAACAAGTACCTTCTTCCTCGAATAGATGATCTGTTTGATTAGTTACAGGGAGCGGCTGTGTTTTCAAAGATTGACATAAGATTGGGTTATCACCAGTTGAAGATTCAGGCTGAGGATATTCCCGAAACAGTCTTCCGAACCAGGTATGGGCATTACGAGTTTCTGGTCATGTCGTTCGGACTCACTAATGCCTAAGTTGTGTTCATGTACTGATGAATGGTATCTTCAAACCTTATTTAGAGTCCTTTGTTATTGTTTTTATTGACGATATCTTGGTGTGTTCTAAGACCAAGCAAGAGCATGAGAATCATCTGAGAATAGTGTTGGGGTTGCTGAAGGAGAAGCAGTTGTATGTCAAATTCTCTAAGTGTGAGTTTTGGTTAGAGTCATATCTTTTCTGGGACATGTGGTCTCCAAAGAGGGAATCAAAGTGGATCCAAAGAAGGTAGAGACAATCAGGAACTGGGATAGGCCTAATACTGTGACTGAAATTAGAAGTTTCGTAGGATTGGCCAGTTACTACCGTCAGTTTGTGAAGAGTTTTGCATCCATTGCTTTGGGGCTGACAAAGTTGACCCAGAAGGATGTACCTTTCCAGTGGTCTGAGGAGTGTGAAGAAGGCTTTCAGAAGCTCAAGACTGTATTAACCGCGACATCTATCCTAGAATTACCGGTGGAAGGTAAAGACTTCGTCGTTTATTGTGATGCCTCACGGTCTGGGTTGGGTGTTGTGTTAATGTAGGAAGGACAGGTCATTGCTTATTCTTCAAATTAGTTGAAGGTGCACGAAAAGAATTACCTCACGCATGACCTGGAGCTAGCAGTGGAGGTGTTCAACCTGAAAATCCGGAGGCACTACTTGTACAGGGCTCATTGCGAGGTATTCATAGATCATCGTAGCCTGCAGTATGTGTTTTCCTAGAAGGATCTCAATTTGAGATAGAGAAGGTGGATGGAACTGCTCAAGGAATATGACGTTACCATCTTATACCGCCCCAAAAAGGCTAATGTAGTGGCAGATGTGTTGAGTCAGAAGGTAGCGAGTATAGGCAGTTTAGCTTGTCTGGAAGCTACTCAGTGACTGATGGCTAGAGAAGTTCAAATGCTGGCAAATACTTTCGTGAGGCTATCTTTAACAGAAACAGGTGGGATGCTAGCTATCATGGAGGCTAAGTCATCTCTGTTGGAGGAAATAAAGGCAAGACAGTTCGAGGATGAGAAGTTGGGTAAAATCCAAGATAAGGTCTTGCAGGGAGAAGTAAAGGAAGCAGTGCTAGATGGCGAAGGGGTCCTGAGGATAAAAGGGGGAGTGTATGTTACTTGAGTTGGTGAACTAATTAAGACTCTTCTGGTAGATGCTCACAACTCGACGTACTCCATTCACCCTGGAGGCATCGAAATGTACCATGATTTGAAGCAGCACTATTGGTGGGGCAGGATGAAGAGAGATATTATAGAGCATGTTGCCCAGTGTTGAATTGCTAGCAGGTGAATTAAGAACACCAGAAGCCTGGGGGAGTACTTCAGAGGATGCCTATCCCTGAGTGGAAATGAGAGAGAATAGCGATGGACTTCGTAGTTAGTCTTTCAAAGACATTAGGGAAGTTTGACTCCATTTGAGTCATTATGGATAGATTGACCAAGTCTGCACACTTCTTGCATGTCCAAGTGACTTACAATGCTGAGAGGTTAGCCAAACTGTATGTGAAAGAAGTGATTCAGTTGCATGGGGAGATGGTACCGATTGTGTCTGACAAGGGTACTCAGTTCACCTCTCAATTCTAGAGGACCTTGCAGGCAGAGTTAGGCACCAGGTTGGACTTAAGCACAACCTTTCATCCTCAAACAGATGGACAGTCAGAAAGTACCATCCAAGTGTTGGAGGATATACTCCAGGCCTGTGTTAGATTTTAGGGGCCATTGGGATAAATTTCTACCCTTAGCAGAATTCGCCTATAACAACAGTTATCACTCAAGCATTAGCATGGTGCCATTTGAAGCTCTATACGAGAGGAAATGCAGGTCTCCAATTGGTTGGTTTGATGCATTTGAGGTGTGACCTTGGGGAACCAATTTGCTGAAGGAATCCTTAGAGAAAGTTCGGACAATCCAAGAACGTCTGGTAGTTGCTCAGAGTAGACAAAAATAATATGTAGACAAGAAAGTGCGAAATATGGATTTTATGGAGGGAGAACAAGTTCTACTCAAAGTATCTCCCATGAAGGGGATGATGAGGTTTGGTAAACGGCGCAAGCTTAGCCTGAGGTACATTGGACGTTTTGAGATCCTCCGACGAGTGAGAGAGGTAGCTTATGAGATGGCTTTACTGCCCGGACTGTCGGAAATACATCCAACCTTCCATGTTTCCATGTTGAAGAAGTACCATGGGGATAGATCGTAAAGGTCCGCAAGCTGAGATTAAAGGAAATTGCAATGGTAAAGGTCCAGTGGAGGAATCATCCAGTAGAGAAAGCCACTTGAGAGATCGAGGCCGATATGCAGATCAAATATCCACAATTATCTGTGAAATCTGGTACATTCTCTTTTTTTACTTTTATGTAGACCATTTAGGGACGATCGTTGTTTTAATTGGTATTTGATGTAACAACTCGCATGTCATTACAAAGGGGAACGGACATAGAACACTCGAAAAGCTAGAATCTGTAGAAAATGATTTTGAAAATACCTAAATGTTAAAAGATGATTTTTGGGGGAGCAACTATTTTTGAGGGACTGCTGCAGAGGTAGGATATCCGCTGCAGCGACAACATGGTGACGGTCAGAATCACGCCGTAACAGATCGGGGAATTAACCGTCGAATCTGTCTTAGCGGTTTCCTGATTGCTGTAACGGAAATAATACCGCTGCAGCGGACGATGGGAATCAGAAAGTGGGTTTAAGTGATATTTCTAGGATTATACCCCATTATTTTCAAAAATACGAAGAGAAAGGTCTTAAGGCGATTTCCTCCCCCAGAAGGTAAGTTTCTAGATCCCCTATCTCAATAATGGATATTGTTGACCCTAGAATTTATATAGAATCTTTAATGGTGGAATTTTAAGTTGAGAAAATCCTAGGTTGATAGACTAGGGTTGGATCATGAGGAGTTAATGAGGTTGTTTAATTAGAGGTTTGAGGAGTATTGATCATTCCTCGAGGTTTACTTGCTTGAGAACTGGGTTACACGGGAATTGGGACCTAGAACTAGGTGGAATTGGGGTTTTACTTTTGAAAGTGTCCTAAAGGGAAGGGTTTGAACTTCTAGGACCTTTATTCAAAGAGTAAATAATGAAATTTCTCTATATTGTTGTAGATTTTGAACTTTCTAAGGCGTTGAGAAAGCGCAAGGCTCCTACGGAGTAGCTGACTTTCATAACCAAAAATTGAGGTAGGTTATGGTTTAAGGGAACTAGACCCTATTTAATGGCATATATATTTTGTCAATTATAATATGTGATTGGTTTGCAGACATTACCTGCTATGAAGTTTTACTGGAATGAACTAAGAAGCAATGTAGATGTGACATGGTCTGTGAATTGTTATAAAATTGTGTTGAATGGTTAAGTGAAGTTCCTTTGTGATTACTATTGAGATGTTTGATGGTTTGTATTTATACAAGCGAGGGAGTAGATTGTAAACTCCTGAGTGTTTAAAGAATTCACTATGTATATTCAGTTGAACGAGAATGGTTAAGGATAATAATAATATCCTAAGATGAGAGGCTCGTATCCGAGTGGAGCATTTCGGGCTAGCAATATTGGTTGAGTGGTTCGTGTTCGAGGGAGCATCTGGATGAGCATATGAGTGGGAGTGGGTACCACACCGATACAGTACATGGATTTCTAGAATCCCCTACAGGTCATGACTGGAAGGGCGAAAATAAGATCCTCCCGCATGTGTGTACATTGATTGTGATGACAGAGTGTTTATGGTGATATGGCGGAGGCGTGTGCCCGACATGTCACCATTTGTTCTATTTTATGTTGTGTGTGTTGATGTGCTGTGGGATTACAACACTTTCAATGCTTAAAACTGGAAAAATAGCATGGACTTAGGTATGTTTATATGAATATGAGATGCTTTTACTTTGTTTTCAGGGAAATAGATGTTAGAGTGAAAATGTGCAAAAAGATGGAGAAAAGTGCAGATTTTGGGCCAAATATAGATCTCAGTATGAGCCGTACCAAGATTATACGAGTAATACTGAGACTCGTGGAGAAGTACAAAAGATTTGTACAAGGCAAAGGCAAAGTACGAGTCTCAGTATGAGTCGTAACTTGAGCCATAGAAAACTTCAGAGAAATTTGCACAGTTAAACTCTCCTAGTACGGGTAGAAATTATGGATCGTAACATCTATCTATGACCCGTAGCAGGAGCCGTGGAGAACTTTTGAGATTTTTGGGACTTGGCAGATCTCATGTTACAACAAGCTGTTCTGAGTCGTAGGAGCAAGGTACAAGGCGTACCAAGACATTCGTAGAAATCTTCAGAAGAGGCCAGAGTTCTCAGTATAAAACCACGACTTGATTGTATGACTCGTGGGATCTTGTTACGATGTCATACCAGAGGCTAACACTTAGCAAATTCTATAGAAGCCAAGGGATGTACGAGACAAGAAATGACCCGTATAATCCTATTACGGGTTGTATGAGGTGTCTACGCCAAATTTGGATATTTTTCTGTTAACTTAGGAAAAGGATTTTATTATTTGTATAAATGTTTTTTAGGTTTCTTTTAGTTGAAGGACGATCACTATCAGTTTGTAATTAGTTTTTGACAAAATTGGAAAGAAATTCTTGAGATCTTAACTTTGATTTTCTCAAATTGTTCTTGAATTTGTTCATCATCTTTTCTTGTAATATTCAAAGCAGGTTTTCTTTCAATCATCATTGTAAGTATTAATTTATGTGTTTGTCTATGAATACTCTCAATTATCTTAAAATCCTGAGAGGCTAAAACCTCCAAAACTAGGGTTGTGGGAACCATGGTGGTTAACAAACTAGGGTTACATAAAGTGATTCGAAACCAATGCTAAATGCTTGTATTGTATTCTCTTCACCTTTGATGTGTCTTAATGGTGAGGAATGTTAAGACTTGCCCTAATTCTTTACTTGCTTTAACCTAGAGAAGTAGAGATTAGGAAAAGAGAATTACAATAAAGCCTTAATTTTTATGATTATTATATAACTTGAGTTGCGGTCGCAAGATAGTTAATTTGGAATAAATTGATAACGGTTTAATTGAAATCACTCATGAGACCTAACCCGGTGATTAAGTATAGTCATCCAATAGGAACGAACCAGTCGTTTGGATGAACCCTAGTTATCAGTTGTACAAGTAAGTAGTTGGGTAGATCACAAGTGTAAACCCAAAGTAGTTATGAATCCATGGGGAACACTTACCCTAGTTAATTGCAAATCTTGGTAAACAACAACTGATTTTCACTCTGGTTTTACTACTGTTTTTTTAATAAAACCCCCAATTTAGAGATAACATACTTGAAAGTTTAAATACCTGCATTAGTCTAGTTCTTACCAAATTCCCTGTGGGTTCGACCAAATCTTTGTTGGGTTCTTTATTGATAACGTCCACTTCATACTTTATCAGGAGTGTGAGTTTGAGCGTTATCATGTGCGACTTGTGAAAGTTTTGAAATGAGTATGTGCTAAGTGGTTGAGAGGAATTGATGATCCTGTAATTGTAATTGAAACGAGGAGAGTGGAAAAGATCCTAAGTGTGATACAAACTAATGATTATGGATGTCAAGTTGATTCTTTTTGTGATGAAATATTTTAAGCTGCATGTTATGATGAGTTGTTATTAATTTTATGCCAAAAACTGGTGCTATATCTGAATGAAATATAGAATGCGTGAACTGATGAAGGTGCAGTTAAGTTGAGCTACTGACTCGAGCAGTACCGCTACAACATAACTTATTTCCGCTACGACGAGACCGCTGTAGCGGTCAAGTGGCTGCAGTAGCGAAAGACCTAATCCAGTGAGCAGGCTGGTTGTCACCTGTGCAGAGCTAGTGTACTTGAAATGTTACTGTACTTATGTATGATGTTCGGGACTGGTTGTATATTGTTGCTGCCATACTTATATGTTATTATGTAAGATCGGTCGATGATGCCTACCAGTATCATGTTTGTACTGACCCTACTCCTGCACTTATTTTCTGAGTGCAGAATACGATCCAGGAAGCTCCTCTCGTCCTCGTCTATAAACAAAAACGGTTCCTCTGAAAGGTGAGCGACGCGAAATGGGATGATTCACTCCTCCTTCGAAGATGTCTCTCCTTCAGACATTTCAGCATTTCATTTTGTTTAGTTCAAATATTCCTAGATTGTAGATAGATGTTGAGGTGCTATGAATTTCGGATCTTGGGATGATTTGGTTGCTTTGATTTAGTTGGTTCTTACAACTTTCAGATATTACATTTCATTTCATTTCATTACAAGTGTTACTTCTTCTTGAAATGGTTGTTGATGGGGTAATTGTTGGGAAGCTTTGTCTGCTCACCGGGTGGCTGGTGGGTGCCAATTACGGCCATTAGGGTGTTACACTGCAGCTGGTAACTCACAAATCTAATAAGATGGAATTGTGATAAATAAAGAGTATACGACGTGTGTAGGAAACCTGCAGCCGGGTCGAACGAGGCCGTGCCGCAAGGGGCCAAGCCACACGCCAGCACCCTAGCGCCTTGGGCAGTGCGGCGCGCCAACCCCGTTGGTGCCTTGAGGCGCGACGCGCCAAGGGAACTCCGTCATGGGAGGCGCAGCGCGACACAGTGCCGCGATGGCCGGCGCGAAGCGCCCTAGTCCACCGCCCCGTCTCTTAGTTCATTTGTGATCATTTTCCAATATAATTTATGGCCAGAGAGAGTGAGACGATGAATTCAACATTTTTCAGTCCGATTACGCTATCAAACACCATCCAAAATTCGATTAACTTCAAGTATTGAATTATAAGCCTGCGGGAAACATTACTACGAAGTTAGTTTCACGAAAACGCCCTGGGCCGAATCGGAAACTCCACCGAGCAGAAGTCGTGAAAATTGTTTCAAACTGATTTCTATACGAATACAAGCTCTAGAAAAAGCATTTCTCCTTTCTAAACTCTCGAAAAATTATACATTTTCAGCCGTATTTTGTCAAGTTAAAGTGTAGTTGATATTACTATGAAAAGTTATTTTTTTATTCGAATTGAGACCGAAATCAGTCTCGTTCTCCCAAGAAGGCGATTACATGTCTTTAAATCAAATTAAGTCTGCTATGGATAAACAGTAATGAAATATTTAGAAGCAAAGAGAGTCTGGCCTTCAATTCCTCGAAACCTTCTCACAAGCTTCCGACCACTGAACTTCACCTTTTTCCCGAGTCAACTCTCACAAGGGGGTGCCGTAATGGATGAAAAACCTTCCATGAACCTCCGATAATAACCCGCTAAGCCCAAAAAGCTTTTGATCTCCGAAGGGTTTACCGGTCTAGGCCAGTTCTTTATCGCTCTATTTCGGGGAGTCCACCTATACCCCTTCGCTTGACACTACATGTCCCAAAATGCAAATCGATTTCATCTTAGAATTCACATTTGATGAACTTGGCGTATAACTAGTTGTCCTTAAGGGCCTGGAGTGCTACCCTCAGGTGTGCGGCATGTTCCTCCTCGCTCCGGGAGTATATTAGTATATCATCGATGAACACGATCACAAACATATCCAAATATTCCCTGAATACTCCCGTTCATCTGTCCATAAAAGTTGGGTAGGCATTGGTTATTCCAAAAGACATAACAACGAATTCAAAATGGCCATATAGGGTCTTGAAGGCAGTCTTTGGGATGTCGCTGTCCCGAACCCTGAGCTGGTGATACCCGAACCCGAGATCTATCTTGAGAAATATTTGGCACTCAAGCCGATCGAATAGGTCATCGATCCTGCAAAGGGTACCTATTTTGATGGTGACTCTGTTCACCTGTTTATAGTCAATACACATCCAAAGGGAACCATCTTTATTCCGCATTTTAATACCGGGGCACCCTATGGGGACTTACCCGGTCTAATAAAACCCTTTATCTAGAAAATCCTTCAACCGCTCCTTTAACTCTTTAGTTCGGTTAGCCATACAGTAAGGAGGGATTGATATGGGCTGCGTGTAGGGAAAAAGATCAATCTCAAAATCAATCTCCCGCTCGAGAGGTACTCCTAGTAGATCATCCGAAATACCTCGGTAATATTCACCCACCACAAATGGACCGACCGAACTACCGGGGTCTCGCACGTGACATCCTTAAACCTAACCAATTGGTAAATACAACCCATGAAAATCATTTTTCTGGCCTTGATGTAGGAGATAAAACGACCTACCAGTACCGCTGAACCACCCCTTCATTCTAAAACCGGTTCGTTTGGAAACCAAAACTCCACCGACCGAGTTCTGCTAGCTAACATGTACATGCAAACAACCAATCCATGCATAAGATGATGTCAAAATCAATCACAGATAATTCTGCTAAGTCTGTGGAGGTAACAGCAACACTGTGAATAGGGAAACCTCAGGTAATCAGCCTTCGCTTACGATTGAGTCCCCTAACTCCGGGGTAGAGATAGTGAATGGTTCTGACAAGATTTCAAGACTAACTCCAAAATGACTAGCTATGTAAGGTTTCATAAAAGATAAGGTGGCTCTTAGGATCCAATAAAGCATAAGCATCAATGTGAAAGACTCGCAATATATCCGTAACCACATCTAGAGAAGTTTCCTGAGGCTCCTGCCGAGAGCCAAGTGCAGCATAAACCGATTTGGCGTCGGCTACCGGCGGAGCACGGAGCACTGCTGAGTCCGAAGTGCCATTGGAACCGCCGAATCGGTCGCCAAGTGCGGCTCCACTACCCTTCGACCTAGCTTCTGTGGCAATCCCTAAGTTCCGTGTCCGGATTTTCCACACCTGAAACAAGGTCTGAGCCCACCAAACATTTCCCGGGGTGGCTCTGCCACAAGTAGCACAAGATGGGAATGTGCGCTATGTGCACATACTGCTTAATTCTGAACCCGAGGCCCGCTCCTCTCGACTATCCCGTGGCCCGGATGCAGCATCAAGGAAGATGGTGCTGGCCTAATGGACCTGTTCTTGGGACTACTGGTAAGATTCACCCTAGACTTAGGCCGGGAGAATCTGTGGCTATCAGTTGGCCCTTTGGCCTCTACCTCCTATGAGCCGTTTCCGTTCATGGGCATAAAGGGCTATCCGTGGGTAGTCCATTTCCTGATAAGCATGGCTGTCCTCGTGGAATCCTTATCCAGGTACTCAGCATCCCTGCACGAATCTGCTCACCCGCGCCCTTTGGTCCATTACTAGCTCCGGGGCATACTTTGACAGCGAGTGAACTCAAGTGAATATTCTAGCACCGTCATATTTCCCTACTGAGGTTAACCAAACTCGATTGCTTTCACCTCATCTCCCGAGGAAAGAACCTATCGAGAAAGGCCATGTGGAACTTATCCCAACTGATAGGGCCGACTCCCACTGCCCTGCTATCCTTCCATTGCTTAAACCAAATGAAGGCGACCTTCTTCAACTGATATGAGGCCAAGTTCACGCAGACTTCATTTGTCACCCCCATCACCTGAGTGACCTTCAAGATTCCCTTCAATGAACTTGTGAGGATCCTCGTCCACTCCTTGTCCCTGTGAACTTGGGAGGGTTCATCCTTAGAAAGTGCCTCGATCCGGGAAGTTGCCGCTGCATTTCCGTTTGAGGAATATGCGCAATAGCTTGTTGGTTGACCTAAGCGGTCAAAGCCTTCTTAACATTTGAATCGCTGCCCAAAACTCGGCGTAGTTGCCTGTGTGCTCGGGGGCTCGAACAGGTGGGGCTTTGCCGACGCCCGTCATCATTGCCCTCCCCGCGGCCTTCAACATTCTTGTTCGTCCTTCAAAGGAAGGATGTAGGAGCAATAATTTCTAGGAGCCATAATTTCTGCAATCGCGAATAGCACAAATTAGAAGGATGGAGAGGTTTTCACTGCACGACATAGATCATGAAAGAAGGGAACATTTCCTAAAACGCTTAGTAGCCTCTTGTCATAAGTGGCGCACCACACCCATGAAAAGACTTTACTCAATGCAGCATTTCAAACTCCCTAGGATACATCTAAACCTATGGCTATGATATCAAATTTGTCATGACCTGAGAGTACCGGGATCGTAGACACAGGACAAGGAGTCTCAAGAGACCAAGTCAACCCATGGCGTGAGCATAACACTAATTCATTAATATACAAAGGAAAACTTAACTTATCAATCATAAACTAACTGAAAATTGTAACATGAAATGTAAAGAAAACAACAATACAAGATCCAAACATAAACGACTGAATACTATACATAAGTCTGAAAGTTTTTCCTAATCATAATAGAGGGGTTGAAGGGACAAGACCCCAACTAACCCAAACATTTTGAGAAAATAAGAGACACCAACAAGTTTGTACATGAAGCCCTCGATCATGAGGACTCACCACCGGAGATTTAGCAAAACGGAGCACAAACTAGGACAATGCCGAGCCTCGCAAAACCAGATCCTGAAAAATATATGTAGTCAATACTAGAAAGTACCGAAAGTATGTAAGATATGAAAAATAATTCTTAAACATAAAAGTTATAGGAGTGGGGACATCATGATCATAAAATTGAAATCGTAAGTATACCGTAAGGCTCAATATTTTCAAAAATATTCATAAACCGATCAAAGTCATAATGATGCGGGGAAACATTTCATAATTCATAATTGAGCCAAAAGAACATAATCATGTATATTTCAAAACCATGAGGAACAATGGGAGATTTCTATAACTCGGGACATACTTACATAAGCACACATGAAGTCTAATTTGTATGCCTAGTCAGGAGGCTGTTCATATTGTTACACCCTGCAAGATTCCCGATATCTAGATGGCCTATTCACACATGGGTTAAGCATATTTGAAGCCATACGTGCTAGGAAAAGGCCCGGGAAAAGATCGGACGAAAATCCTGTCGAACCACCGCTTAAGGCGCCGAGGCAGAGCTCCTCCGCGATGGCGCCGTGTCACGGAGGTGGGCCACCGTGTTGGCCTGTGACATGCTGGCCTGTCCAGGCCCAAGTATATAAAGCCCCCACTTCAGTTTGTGATGATATATACTTATTTAATTTAGAAACGCTACATTGAGCAGAGAGAAGACGGGGAGATTAAATAATCATTTGATTACGCCGCCAAACGTAGTCTAAACTCAATTAACCTCAGGTACTGAGGTATTTAGCAGCAGGGAGCATTCCTACGTATTTTGTTTTGAGAAATACGACCACGAATCGTCGAGCTACCGGACTAAGGTAAGAGAATTGCTCCAAACTAGTGTCAATGTGCTCCTAGTCATGAAGTGAATACTTCTACCTTCGACTTCTGAAAATAGCAAGTTTTCGACCGCTCTTCGATAGTTTCCTAAGTTTAGGCAATAATTATATCGAAAGTGACGCCGTCCCTTCAGTATAACGTTGTATTTAGTGCTAATTGAAGTGTATATGAATGCAATTGGGTGAAATAGCTGGAGTACTGACTGCTTCGTCCGACAGTCGGATAACTCGAGGTTAAGGTATGTGAAGTTGTTCTTCGGCAAGTTAGTAAGTCCTAGCTTTGTGAATCATAGTAAACTCCATATTTGAAACTCTCGGAGTTGAATGCTGAGAATTGAGTAAGTCTAGTAAATTCTGGTTTGCGTTGCCGTATCGTAATCTGGCCCGAAAGATAGAAAAGCATGCGCCAAAGGGCGAAGTTAGCATTCAACAAGATAGCCTATTGTATGATTAGCAAGCATGTCAGAATAAAAAGAAACAGATTTTCAGAATAAATTTAGTAGAGGCAAAACCAGATAGACAGACAGTTTTGTGGCTACAGACTAGCTATCAGGCAGATGAGATATTGGCTACAAGATTAGCCAACATTACGTAAAAGATTTCTAATCAAGATAATCACTAAAGAATCACCAGTACGTAAAAGAGATCGTAATAAGAAATCAGATTTCAGATAGTCTTTTCAGTTAGTATGTTTGCTATTTATATGTGTTATTTGCTTGTTGAGACTTGTTGTGGTGTGAGGGCCCCTTATTGAGCGTCCTCGCCGCCCCTGGGTTGGTAATCGTCGCCCACCGAGCGTGGTGGGCGCATGCCACTCCAAGGAGTGGCATGCCGTCCCCATCTTGGACGAAGATGGGATGAAGCTTTCCCCCATAGTAGTCTGATTAGCATTACAGGTGCAAACTTCTCCGTTTCGTATAGCCCTGACATGAGAGTTCCGGGAAACTGCATCTCTATCCGGCTACTGCCCTGCATATACAGCTATTACAAAGTACCTGGTTTCAGATAGCTCCTGTTGAGAGTTCCGGGGAACCAGACCCTATCTGCCACATTGCCTGTACAGGAGTCCTCCCGGACTCAGGTCAGCTATTTATATCGGAGGCTATGGCCTGGAGCCTGGAGACCTGGGTGGGCCAGAGGAGCTCCGAGTGAGCGCATGAGTGGAGTGACTTATTTTTAAGTGTGTTTTGACTCCTGCAGTAGGGGTCTGTAGATTGTTTGCTTGCTTGGTGCCATCCGGCTTATGGGGGTTCGTATTGGCTCTTGCTTGCTACTTGTATATCTATTTATGTGCTATATATTAGCTACTAGACAGCAAGCCTTCGCGTCTACATGTACGCCTCCGCCTTATCGGACAGAAGAATGATTCAATCTATCGCTTCATTCGCTTATCTCCTGCCATACTGCATTTGCTAGATATGCTATCTATATTCAGTTCTTTTCAGCTATGTTATTTCAGTTGCTTGCATACTCAAGACAATGCAGATCACGCCCCAAAGGGGTCGTACATTACTTGCCTCGCAGTACTATAGACGAGGAGGCTATCCCTCGTGATTCCAACACTATTGAGTCATCACCCGTCATCCGAGTCCGATTTCCAAAGGGTATAGCTCTTTTCCTTTTTGATGCACAGTATGGGTAGGTCGGGGCTCCCGCTCCATCATTTCTATTGTTACTCATAGAGCTTGCAGATTGTATGTTTTATCTCCCCAGGGTCGTTTGAGCGCCGTGTGAGGTCAGTGGGTGTAATGTATAGTTGTTTAGTATCTTTGTCTTTATGTTGGCCGTGAGGGGCCGTAGCTTGACAGTAGTGGTGACCTTGCCGGTCACGTAGTCTTACAGTATTCTTGTGTTTAAGTTTCGTATGACTAGTGAGGATGGTGGCCTTGTCGTCCGCATAGGTTCCCGATTGGTGAGTATATTCTCGTCAACCGTTATTGAAGGTGTACAGGTGTCTATAGGCCCAGATGGCTCTGAGGCTGTGCTTACAGCCGTTATATAGCCCTTTATTTCCAGGAACCTGAGATAGAGCTAGCCAGGCACCAGATGTGCCTCGGCCCACCAGTTAGTAGTCCAGTCCTTCTAGGGCACTGTGTGCCGCCTTACTCCCCAAGGCCGGGCATGCTGACAAACTTGGTATCGTAGCAGGCTCGTGTCCAGGGCAGTCTGCAAGCCGTGCTAAGTAGAGTCTTGTCTATGGATGTGTTGTGTGTTCACATACTATAGGCTGCAAGGCATGATAGGATGGTTACTCTTTTCTTCGCCGCCGTGTGCATACAGAGGTACAATATGTGGTTGAGTCCCTTAACTTATTGTATTCTTGTCTACAGATAAGAATGGCAGATCAGCGACACCTCTGCCACAGGCAGAAGACTAGACATTAACAGCAGGAGAAGGTACTAGCAGGATGCCTTAGATTTAGACAGAGCCGCCCTGATCTAAGGGCGACATAGAGGCTTCATCACAAACCTATCTCAGCCAGCCCCCCTCACATCGTAGAGACGTTGGGCACTACACCGCCCCCGATAGCTCCTGTGCCTTCGCCATCAGATCAGGAGGTTCGTAGCGCATGTAGTTATGATGGCACAGATGATGGCCGCACAGCGCCAGTTAGCGCCACCTGCAACAGCAGAGTCTTCAGTGGCCAGCAGCTTCCAGAGTCCGGAATTTTTGGCACTAGGTCCCCCCCAGCTCACGTGGTCGACGCGCAGGACCCTCGTGACTTTCTAGACGATGCAGAGGATATTCCGAATTATGCATGTGACCCAGAGTCTGTTGAGCTGGCAGTGTTCCGGTTACTGGGATATAGCTATATTGTGGTACGAAAGTTAGAAAGTTCCCGAGGGAGAGATGTTACCCCTCCGACTGACCCGCCTTCGAAGGCCTTCCTAGACCATTATTTACGAGAGATACGGCAGGCCCGGATGGATCAGTTTCGCATCTAGAGCAGGGGGCAAGGAGTGTACGCGAGTATGCCTTATAGTTTGACTCCTTAGCCCGTTATGCTCCAGCATTTGTTGATACTAAGCCAAGGAGAGTTCACACAGATTTATCATGGGTCTCAATCCGTATCATACCGAGGCATGTATGACGGCGACGTTGATGAGAAGATATGGATATCGCCTGAGTACAGGCCTTTGCTCAGACCATGGAGGGTCTTAGACAGCGGCAACAGAGTAGTAGACAAAGACCAGTCGTGAAACAACACCGCAGAGATAGATCGTACGAGATGCAAAGGGAAGTTCAGAGAGACTCCAGCCCACTATCGTATAGACTTCCCAGACCCCCACCTCCACCACTGGCAGCAGCAGCGAGGTATATGCTCAGGAGGTGGGCTAGAGCCAGTGGTGCCTGCACGAAGAGAATCCCGCAGCGCAGAAGGAGAGCAGAGTAGACTGCACCCTCACTCCCCGCCCTTATTCCACCGACCACACCTGCAGCTTGAAATATGGCTTCACTGGGTGTTATATTTGCGGACAGGAGGGCATCGGATGAGAGATTGTCCGACCAGAGGTCAGTGGGGTAGAGACAGTCAGGACAAAGGATCCATAAAAATACTCTAACTCCAGCATCCTCTATAAGGGGGCCTTCAGCTCAATAGGCAGAGGCCGAGGTAGATCAGAGCCTGGCCTGTATGGGCTCAAACCGTACTCATGCAATTGTACCAGGAGACATGACTCAGAGGCGTTCCGGATGTAGTAACAGGTACGATGACTATTTGTTCATGCCCGCTTATTTATTAATTGATCCAGATCCACTGCCATATTACCCAATTTGTTGCACGAAAGTTCAATATTGCACCAGAATTATTAAAACATCCCTTTTCAGTATCCACGCCCGTCGGTGACTCGATTGTAGCTAGCAGAATTTACTGAGGGTGTACAGTAGAGGTTGCTGTGTGTGGACCGCACCACAAAGATCCGCAGAGCTAGAAAATGATGTATTCTCGATGCCATAATGGGTAGTGATTGGCTAGTGCCGTGCTATGCCAATGTTGGATGTTGGACCAAGATGGTCTGATTCCACTTTCCAGGAGAGGCAGTGTGGGAGTGGAAAGGCAGCACAAACTCTACGAAAAGGTAGGTTTATTTCCTACCTTCAAAGTAGGAAATGATAACTAAGGGATGTATTTACCACTAGCCGCCGTTCAGGATGTCCGCCGAGAAGAATCTCCGACACTCCAGTCTGTTCCGGGTGGTGAATGAGTTCCCTGATGTATTTCCAAATGAGTTACCTGGTATTCCCCCGTAAAGGAAATAGATTTTGCTATTGATTGTTACCAGAACTCAACCTATATCAATTCCTCCCTATCGTATGGCTCCCGCAGAACTCAGAGAACTAAATGAGCACTTCGAAAGATTTGTTAGACAAAGGCTCTATCAGGCCGAGTTCTTCACCATGGGGTGCGCCAATTTATTTGAGAGGAAGAAAGATGGCTCACTCCGTATGCATAGATTATTCAGCTTGAACAAAGTTACAAGAAAGAACAAGCAATTCCGCTTCCCAGAATAGATGACTTATTTGATCAGTTACAGGAGCCAGACATTTCTATTGACTTGCGGTCCGGATATCATCAAGTTCGAGTACGTGAAAGAGATATTCCTACAAATGCGTTCCGAACCCGATATGGACACTTTGAATTTCCCGGTTATGTCCTTTGGGTTAACGAATGCCCTAACAATATTTGGCGGAGCGAACAAAGACATTTTCACCATACCGACTCGCTCAATAATATTTATTGATGACATTCTCGGTGTATTCTCGTTCTGAATCGTATCACCTGACTCATTTGCGGACAAAGGCCTGCATCCCAGGACCGCCGCCATATGCTAAGTTCTCCGAGTGCGAATTCTCGGGCTTAACTCAAAAAAGAGCCTTCTTAGGCACATTGTGTCGGATGCTGGTATACAGGTTGACACGCGTAAGATAGAAGCAGTCAAATCATGGCCTAGGCCTACCACTCCTCACCGAAGTCCGTAGCTTCTCGGAATTAGCAGTATTACAGGAGGTTCGTTGAAGGGTTCTCGACTAGAGCGGCACCTCTGACCCAACCGACGCAGAAGCAAGAAAGCTTCAGTGACGAGGCATGCGAGCAGAGTTTCCAGAACCGGAAGATAGATTGACCTCCGCCCCAATGTTAGCGTTGCCGGAAGGTACATAAGGCTATTCGGTATATTGCACGCATCAAAGGCCGGCTGTGTGTTGATGCAGCATGGTAAAGATTGCATGGCGTGTCTAGACAGTTGAGGAAACACGAAAAGAACTACCCTACCCACGACCTGAATTAGGAATAAGCATTGATCCACGCCTTGAAAATGTGGAGACACTACCTATATATGGTCCATACAGAATATTTTCACGTATCACAAGAGCTTACAGTGTATCTTCACTCAGAGGAGTTGAATCTGCGACAGTCGTTGGTTGGAATTGCTAAAAGATTACGACGCGGGATATTCTGTAACAACCCGGGAAGAGCCAATGCTGTGTGCGTATGCTCGCCGTAAGTCCATTGGAGTTTGCGTACTTGCAGCCCGAGCAGCGGGAATTGGTTAGGGAGATACATCAGTTAGTCAGCCAAGTTCGGGTAGCAGAAATAGAGGACAACAGAGTAGTAGTTCTGAACACCGCCGTGTCTTCCTTAGTTGTCGAAGTGCGAAACGTCAATATGAGGATCCTGACCTAGTTCAGCTTAAAGATTATATTCCACAGGGAAAGCGCCAGATTTCAGGTAATAGAGGATGGAGTGCTGCGGCTA
Source organism: Datura stramonium (assembly GCA_018107945.1). Classification (NCBI taxonomy): domain Eukaryota; kingdom Viridiplantae; phylum Streptophyta; class Magnoliopsida; order Solanales; family Solanaceae; genus Datura; species Datura stramonium. Next base: position 119,235 of record JACEIK010003898.1, read on the forward strand.
CACTGTTTATGTGTTCCCAATGTTTTAGGCCTCGCCGCCAGATCATGAACGAGGTACATTGCACCCACTATTCTCTCCACCCCGGCGCAACAAAGATGTATCATGATATCAAAGAAAACTACCGGTGATCGTATGAAAAGAGAAATTGCCGAATTGTAGCCCAGTGTCCTAACTGCCAACAAGTGAAAGCAGAACACGAAGTCCAAAGTGGTTTGACTGTGACATAGTTGTGCCTCTCTGAAATGGGAAGCAGAAATATGGATTTTGTGGCAGATTCCCCGTACTAGACATAGACAAGACTTTATGCAGGTGATAGTTGATGGATTGACCAAATCACTCATTTCCTCGCTAGTGAAAGCTACGTTCTCGGCCGAAGAGTATGCCGAGTTGTATCCCGAGAAATAGCGTGATTGCACGGAGTGCCAGTATTCATTATATAAGACAGAGGAGCACAGTTTGCAGCTAAGCTTTGGCAGTCATTTCAGAAAGGTCTGGGTACGCAGATTAAATTGAGTACCGCATTTCCTCCACCTCAAACAAACATGGACAAAGCCGAACGCACCATTCGTACGCTCGAAGATACGTTGCGAGCGTGTGCTAGATTTCGGTGGTAGATGGGATGAGTATTTGTCTCTTAATCGAGTTTGCTTACAATAACAGCTGCTATCACTCAAATTTATTCATGGCGCCTTTCGAGGCTTTATACGGTGAAAATGCATATCGCCTGGTCGGTTTAGGCCAGGAGAATCAGCGCTGATTGGGCCAGTACATTGTTCAGCAGTCAGAAGAGAATGTAAAGCTTATCAGAGAACGCCTATTAACTGCAGCCGTAGTCGCGAAATCATACGCAGATGTACATCTACAGACTCCGGAGTTCGATGTGAATGACTCGTTTGAAAGTGTCTCCGATGAAAGCGTGATGAGATCTGGCAAGAAAGGTAAGCTCAGCCCAAGGTTTGTCGGGCCATATCAGATTCGCAGAAGAATAGGCCAAGTGGCGTATGAATTAAACTTGCCGTCGAATTGTGAATCGGGCTCATCCGCCTTCATGTATCCATGCTAAGGAAGAAATGCTTAGAGACCTGTCAAGAGCAGTCCTAGTCCAGGATATCCAAGTTACAGAAGAGCTGGCTTACAAAGAGGTTCCAGCATATCCTAGACAAACAGATTCGCAGATTGAGAACTAAAGATATTGCTTCACAAAGTATTATGGCGTAATGTAAAACCGGAGGAAATGACGTGGGAGGCTGAAAGACATGAAAGCCAGATATACTCACTTATTCCAGGCCTAGTCAGGCGACAGGTATGTCCGTATTATTATTTATGCAGCACCTTATAGTTGTATATGTATGAAATGAGAAGACTGGTGTTTAGTCAGTCTGAACTTTATAGATTGCATGGAGCATCCGTGTTGGACTTTTCTCGTGTTTCAGGTTTTGGGATAGTCCATATTACAGGGAAACTCTGCCGAAATTTTCCTAAGTAATAAGTTAAGATAAGTTAAGAAGTCCTCTAGATAGCAGTTTCCATTCGGAGGATCGAATGTTCTTAAGGGGGAGGGAGAATGTTACACCCCGTAAGATTCCCGGCAAACAGCATCTAGATGGCCTATTCACGAGTTGGTTAAGCATATTTGGAAGCCATACGTGCTAGAAAAGGCCCGAGAAAAGATTGGATGAAAATCCCGTCAACCACCGCGGAAGGCGCCGAGGCGTATTCCCTCCGCGATGGCGCCGTGTCACGGAGGCGGGCCACCGCGTTGGCTCGTGGATTAATGCTGGGCCCGTCTGTGCCCAAGTATATAAAGCCCCCACTTCGGTTTGTGATGATATATCACTTATTTAATTTCTAGAAACACAGCAAAGCAGAGAGAAGACGAGGGAGAGATTAAATAATCGTTTGATTACGCTGCCAAACATAGTCTAAACCCAATTAACCCCTGTGTACCGAGGTATTTAGCAATAGGGATAATTCCTATGGATTTTGTTTTGAGAAATACGTCTATCAATCACTCTAAGCTACCGGACTAAGGAAAGTAGAATTGCTCCAAACTAGTGTCAATGTGCTCCTACTCCGTGAAGTGAATACTTCTCCCTTCCTCGACTTCCGAAAATAGCAAGTTTTCGAATTTGCTCTTCGATAAGCCTAAGTTTAGGCTATAATTATATCGTGACGTCGGTCCTTCAGAATAACGCTGTATTTAGTGCTAATTGAAGTGTATATGAATGCAATTGGGTGAAATAGCTGGAGTACCGACTCGAGCCTCGTCCGATGCCTGAGCAACTCGAGGTTAAGGCATGTAGTTGTTCTTCGTAAGTTAGTAAGTCTGAGCTTGTGAATCATAGTAAACTCCGTATTTGAAACTCGAGTTGAATCGAATTGAGCAAGTCTAGTAAATTCTGGTTTGTGTTGCCGTATCGTAATTCAGTCCGAAAGATAGAAAAGTATGCGCCAAAGGGTGAGTTAGCATTCCGGGGCCAAGATAGCCTATTGTATGATTAGCAAGCATGTTGTAGAATAAAAGAAACAAGATTTTCAGAATTAAAGTTTGTAAGGTAAAACCAGATAGACAGACAGTTTTGTGGCTATAGACTAGCCATTCAGTAGATGAGACATTGGCGTATTAGGCAATAGTTAAAGAAAGATTTCAGAATTAATAGAGACCGCAGTTAACCGCCTTAGTACGTAAAGAGATCGTAATAAGAAATCGCATTTCATAGTCTTTTCAGTTATACATGCTTGCTATTTATATGTGTTATTTGCTTGTTGAGACTTGTTGTGGCGTGAGGGGCCCTATTGAGCGTCCGCCCCGGTTGGTAATCGTGTCGCCCACCGAGCGGGTGGGTTTATGCGCCCAAGGAGTGCATGCTGTCCCTAAACTCTGGACGAAGATGGAGAAGCTTTCCCATAGTAGTCTGATCAGCAGTACAAGTGCAGCCTTCTGGGCTTTCCGCATAGCCCTTGGCGAGAGTTTCGGGGAACTTAATTTATCTCGTTATCAGCCAGACAGAGTCCTCCGACTGCATATCAAGTATTTATATCGGAGGCTATGGCTCCGAGCCGGAGACCCAGGGGGCCGGTAGAGGGAGCTCCGAGTGAGCAGATGAGTGGAGTGACTTATTTTTGCGGTGTTTTGACCCTAGTAGGGGTATTAGATTGTTTGCTTGTTTGGTGCCATCCGTCTTATGGGGGGTTGGTATTGGCTCTTGCTTTCTACTTGTATATCTATTTATGTGCTATATACTAGCTAATAGACAGCAGGTCGTCGCGTTTACAGGTACGCCTCCGCTTCTATCGCACGTAAAGCATGATTCAGTTCTGCCTCGCTCTTCAGATTCGCTATCTCCCCGCCATACGATTTGCTAGATATGCTATCTATATCTCGCTCTTTTCGCTTATGTTATTTCAGTTGCTTTTGCATACTAGTACCAGAGGTACTAATGCCCAGTGGGCGCTGTATTACTTACTTGCAGGTATTAATAGACGAGGAGGCGATCCCTTGTGATTCCAGCCAGCCTAAAGAGTCATCAGCTCCTCGTCATCCTGAGGTCCTGATATCCAGAGGTATAGCTCTTTTCCTTTTTTGATGGACAAAGATGGGTAGGTCGGGGCCCTGTCCTGATCATTTCTATTGTTACTCATAGAGTTTGCAGATTGTATGTTTTATCTCCCCTGTGGTCAGTTGAGCAGGTTGTGTGACGCCGTGCAGCTGGAGTAGTTATTTAGTATCTTTGTCTTTAAAGTTGGCTGCGGAGGGGCCGTAGCTGATTGAGAGAGTAGTGGTGACCTTGCCGGTCACGTAGTCTTAGAGTATTCTTGTGTTTAAGTTTCAAATGACTAGTCAGCATGGTGGCCTTGTCGGCCCTATTCCTGATTCTCGGCATATTCCCGTCACCGTTATTACAGGCCAGTGGCTATAGGCCAATTGGCCGGAGGCCGTGTTTACAACAAGCAGGCCCTTATTTCCAGAACCTGAGATAGAGCTGTCCAGGCACCAGATGTGCCTCGGGCCCCACCAGTTAGTAGTCCAGGTCCTTCTAGGGCCCAGGTGCCAGTCTTACCCCAAGGCGGGGCGTGACACATACCTTCTTGCCAAGGGTATGAACCGAGAAAGGCGTGATATCACTTATGCGTCCTCAGGTCATAGGGACAGACACCGAGGAGGTCTCAAATATAATCCTACGGTGGCACGTGTTCTCTGAGATCGTGGCATAACCTAGGCCCCGAACCTACTCAGTGTTAATTATCTCAAAACATGAAACGTGTTCATAATATTCATAACATGACATGCATGGCTAGTGAAAATATGGAAATCATGACATACTTGAGAATTTGTATTACTAGCCATGGAATTGGGCCCATGAGTTGGTAATATAATTCACAAGCGACATATGGGCATTGCCTATAGTTTCAAAAAACAAACATACTGACATGTTTAAAATCATAAGAAAATGATCATGCTAACATGGGAAATTAAAACTTGAAGAAATGCTTAAAAATGTAAGATAAACTTGTTCATGTCGTGGAATCATCTGACCATGAAATTCACAAAAAATTTCCCCATGGATCAGCATCCATACTTTAGAGATTTAAATCATGACATATGTAATACACAAGCAATATCATCCCAAATATTTCAAAATCCGTAATTGAAACCTACTACCACACTTTCATGTAAATTTGTGAGAAATCATGCAATTGGGTTAAGACCCACAAAAATTTGGTAACTTAATCGTAGGAAATGGGAAGAAATGGGCATGGGTAGGGTCTAATCTACCCATTCAAAACCCCACATACCTGGAAATTCGAGACTCTTAACTCCCTTGAAAATCCTAGGTAGAATCTTGAAGAACCTTGAAGAAGACACTTGAATCCCTTTCTTCTTTCCTCTCAAATCTTACAAGTATCAAATGAGGTTCCTCATGGTTGATTTCCCTTAAAGACCCTGTCCCGACCTCAAACGATGTAGTTTAGGTCTTAGGGCATAGGAAAATACGAGAAGGCCTTTATTAATTTGCAGGAAATAATCGGCTGTGGGTCCTAACGCGGATGACCTCGATGACTCGCTGCTAGGCACATGATCCTTTGGTTCACTCCTTATCAAGTACACTACCTCATTGTTCATGAAAATTTAATTGTATTGGCAACGGCCCTCCTAACGGGTCGTTAGACCGACGACAACTCGTTAGGTACCATCCGCTTAAGTACACTTGATAAGCCTTACTTATCTTACTTCTAGGACCACCCCACGACTGACATGACAACTCGTGGTGTCTGACCACGAGTCATTACATCGGTCGTGGGCACTCGACACCCTTATCTCGCAACTCCATGTTTGCAAAATTATTGGCACAAATAATACGATTACGGGCACAATTTCCCGATAATCAAATTAAGTCCATTCGTCTTGGATAATGCTGCAGAGTTTTCATCCCAAACATTTAATGATTATTGCTTACCAATTGGGATAAAAGTTGAGCATCCTCGTAGCTCATGTTCACACTCAAAATGGCCTTGCCGAGTCACTAATTAAACGTCCTGCAATTGATAGCAAGGCCATTGCTCATGAAAACTAGGCTACCCGTCTCAAGGCTTGGGGTCATGATTCTGCATGCTGCAACACTTGTTCGTCCCAGACCGACAAATAATCATAATTTTTCTCCGTTACAATTGGTTTTGGGTCAAGACCCTAATATTTCTCATCTCGTGAATTTTGGATGTGTCAGATATGTGCCTCGTAGGGCATCACTACATCGCACAAAGATGGGGTCCCCAAAGAAGGTTAGAAATTTATGTTGGGTTTGAATCGCTCCATTATTCGCTACCTTGAACCATTAATCGGGAGATATGCTTTCATCGGCCAATTTGCAACATTGTCGGTTTGATGAGACCATTTTTCAAAAATTGGGAGAAAATTGTGAAATCAAAAGAGAAATTTTGTGGAAAAATCCATCACTGTCTCATCTTGATCCACATGCTTCTATTTGTGAGCAAGAAGTACAAAAGATTATTTATTTGCAAAATATTGCAAATCAATTGCCAGATATATTTGCTAACTCTATTTTATAATTCATTTCTGCAAATGCTCCAATGAATGATCCTTGAAGGACAGTGGTCTATGAGACGCCTGAAGCGTGATAGACCAAACGGTTCCAAATATAGAACTCCTTGAAAAAGAAAGGAGCAAATGATTAAGATGGCCATATAATGATGAGACAAGTGCTTTGAGAAAGCAATTACTTACATAACACTTCATAAAAGTTGGCAAAGGTCTGTGCACTTAAAATGATGAAAAATGAAGAGAGATCTCAATAAGTTATGTCGCATTGGAGCTAATATCAAAATGATCGTCAACGATAGTCTTGATACACTATAGCGCAATATTGTAAAAGATTATGATCCGAATTCTACATCTATTAAAGTATGATGTAGTGGAAGCATTTATTTCAGTGAAATGATGCGCATTGGATAAGCGCAGTTTATTGGACCTGTAGTCCAGACACTAGAAGATGCCTATTTTAAATACTTGCTAATGAATGCTATCACTTGACAAAATTTGTATGAAAATCATGAAGGAATCGAAATTCACATTTACAAGTTTCTATAAACTTGTTCATAATTCCTATATCAGGAAAATCAAATAAGAAAACAACATCGGAGTTTGTCATACTTGTTGTTTGGTGAGATATATAAAACCTGTTGGAACTCCAATAGAGCTTCGAAAGGCAAATTGATTATTTAAAGAAGGAATTTGAGATGAAAGACTCCTAAGACAAAATTATGTCTTGGTCTCTAAATTGGAGCATTTGAAAAATGGTGTCTTTATTCATCAATCTGCCTATATAGAAAAGGTGTTGAAAAGATTTTTATATGGATGGCGTACATCCATTAAGTACTATATGGTTGTTCATCACTTGATGTGAATAAGGATCCATTCTCAATTTCAAGGAAAGGAATGAAGAAATTCTTGGTCCTAAGTACTCATATCTTAGTGCAATTGGTGTACTAATGTATCTTGCCAACACTACAAGGCCTGGATATAGCCTTTTCGGTTAATTTGTTAGCAAGGTATAGTTCTCAGCTCCTACTAGGAGGCATTGGAATGGGATAAAACACATAATGTGGTATCTAAAAGGACTACCGATATGGGCTTATTTTATTCTAATAAATTGCAGCTCCGATCTTGTTGGCTATGTCGATGCCGGGCATTTATCCGAATCTACAAAGCTCGATCTCAAACTCGGGTTACGTGTTCATATGTGGAGGTACCGCAATATCTTGAGATCTATTAAAGCAGTCTCTTGTGGGCACTTTATCAAATCATGCCGAGATAATAACTATTCATGAAGCAACAGAATGTGTGTGGTTGAGGTCCATGATACATCTCATTAGAGAAAAATGTGATTTAAACCGTGACAAAGTGGGTACCCACAATTTTTGTATGAAGATAATGTTGCATGCATAGCAATAACTAAAGGGAGGATTCATAAAAGGAGATAGAGGATCCGCTATCATCTCGCCAAAGTTTTTCTACACACATGAGCTCCAAAAGAAATGGTGATATCAATGTGCAACAGATTCGTTTAAATGACAATGTGGCTGATTTATCCACCAAATTCTACCAACTGCAACTTTCAAGAATGATGGTGCAAAAGATCGATGGAAGATTCAAGGATGTTGTCATGTTAATGATGTTGGCTGTTACTCTTTTTTCCTTACGAGGCTTTGTCCCACTGCCTTCTTATAAGGTTTTAATGAGGCAGCTATAATGCGTATTATTAGATATGTACTCTTTTCCTTCACTAGATTTTTCCCACTGGGTTTTTTTCTAGTAAGGTTTGTTCAGAACATTATCTATCAAATAGACATTCAAGGAAAGTTATAAACATATTTGTATTATAGTGAATGTCTATAAAGGTATTTGTATTGTGTAGTAGGATACAGGTGTTTATATTATAGTGAAAGTCTATGTTTTGGAGAAAAGTTAGAGAAATCAACTCCTATAAATAGAGGGGGTTCTCCTTCATTGTTTCATCCCATCAAGAGAAATAAGAACTTCTCTCCTTCTCTCTTTCTCTACAATATTCTTGTTCTTCTTTATTATTTCATAACATAAATTGAATTTATGCGTACTGCAATTATGGATTTAACTAATTTATGGTTTGTTGTGTTAGAATTATATATTTATATAAAGGAGAGACTTAGGTACGCCTACATGTCATACCTCACAGTCTATGAATATTATTTATCTTTTTTCTGTATTTTTTCCTCTCTTTCTTTCAGTCTGCTCATTAAAATTTAAAAAAAACAACTAACAGTCACATTATTCATTCTTCTAATAACTTCTGCCAAAAAAGTGTCGCTTCCTCCCCTCTCTTCATTTTCATCGCATCTTCTTTTGCACATTTCCCTCTCTCATCTTAAAAAGAGTGAGAGATAAGTCGATATATCAAATTCTTGGGGATTGTTGATCAAAATTTTTCTTCAATCCCTTTTACATCAATGGAGGAATATTAGTGCAGTAGAAAGAAGTTGAAACAAAATTTGGGATTGTAATATTGAGTTTATTTTAGAGATTACTACCTCAACAAATTATAAGGGACAAGGATTATTCTTCGATTAGATTCTGTCCAAATTTACTCCTCGTCACCAAGGTAGATCTTTTCTTTATCTTTTGATTTTTAGCTTTTTCTTAGCATATTTAGTTGATATTTCATTATCTTCACCTTTTATGTCAATGGAGGAATATATAAAAGTAGAAAGAAGCTGAAACAAAACTGGTTGTACATTGAATTTATTTTAGGAATTACCACTCCCAACAACAAAGGATAGGGGATAATAATTATTCTTCTAGGGATTCACCAAATTTACTCCTCGCCACCAAGGTAAATCTTCTTCTTTTACAATTTTTAGTTTTAAATGTTAGTTGTTGTTCCATGTATCTTTAAATTTATATTCTCGAATTCTAGTTGATTTGGATTTATTACATACTAAAATAATACAACTTTTGATTAATTTATTGTCTATTTATGAGATTAATTTAATCTTTTAAAAGTATACAAAATTGCATTCTTACACTTGAAGGATTTTAGTAACACTCCTTATATGTTCAATTTAGGAAAATAAGACGTGAAGATTTGACATACAAATGTTTTAGGTTCTTCCACCCTTTTGTTTCTGGTAGACTACAACCACATAATGAGTTGGAGTCTTTAGAGTTTGGACAGCCCTAACAATAATTATGTATTTAAGAATAAGAAGGAGTGTTTCTTTTAGGTTTCATCAAGGTACTTATAATTAGAATAACTAGATGCTTAAAATAGTTTCATGATAAGTTACACTTTTTTATAGGATAAGAACATGAGTCTCTCCCTTGAAAATTAATGGATATTATATAATCGGTCAATACTTACTAACCACTTTCATAATAAATTATAATAATTATTATTATCTATTATCAGAAAGACAAAGTTAGACTCAGTTATCAATCTTATTAATTCCATGAAATGAAACTTGATTGTAACATTAAATTTATTTTAGAAATTATTACCTCAAGGAGGATAAGAGACAAGGATTACCTTCGTGGACAGGGATTCTACCAACTTACCTCTACCACCAAGGTAAATCCTTCTTTCAGTGATTTTACCTTTGACACTTATTGCCAATTTATGAGGTTAGTTTAATAATTAACAAAATATACAAAAAATACATTCTTACACTTGAAGAGATTTTTATGAAGATTTCTTCTGCTGGAAATTTTATGAAAATAAGACGCAAAATTTTTACATACAAATGTTTCAGCCCACCCCTTCTCTGTTTCTGTTAGATTGCAACCACACAATGAGTTGGTGTCCTTTAGAAGTTTGAACAGTCCTAACAATAATTATGTATTTAAAAATAAGGAGTGTTTCTTTTAAGTTTTGTCAAGGTACTTAGAATTAGAATAATTAGATACTTAACATTGAACTTCTAACATAAAATCTTCTCTCTCCAAATATATGAATCAGTTTGTATTACTCATGAGTTGAGTTTTTGGCTTCTTAAATATAATTATTTATTCATTCTATGTCAACTTGAGATGATTCAATTTTTTTAATTGTTGCATCATACTACAAGATGTAGTCGGAGAATTTGGATTTAAGATTTATAAAATTTCTTAGAGTAATGAAGCCCCAAACTCCAAGAACTCATTGAGAAAAGAAAAATTGGTCATACGGAAGAAATTTCAGAACAATCCTCATTTCTATACTAACTTGAGACAACTATTGAAGCCGCATAATTATTTTATTTCCTTCCAGGTAGTATCATTATAAGATTAATCATCCCTTGCTAATTTCAATTGTAACATGTTGTACTCATATTTTTGTTCTTTATAAAATTATATCCATCATATTTAATATAATTTGTATTTATTCTCATTTATTAAACATTTTTCTCAATTTGCCTCTCATTAAGAAGATAATATTTGATATATCAAAACTATTAACTTTCATACACTCTTGATTAATTTTTTTCCATGTATATGAAACATTTTGGTACACTTCTCTTAAAGTGTATTTAATATATTTTATCTCGAATAAATTTACAAAATATTTTGTATATTAAATTTATAACAATATCACTTATATATTAATTTTAATAGCTTTACACGTGCGAAGCGCTATGCTTCACTAATGTATATGTATAGTGTTCTAACGACTCTATGTAAAGCATAGGATGTACATGCAAATACATGTGTACAAAACTAGTCATTAAAATTAGAATAAGTGTAATGAGAACACGAAAAGTAGTGAAAGAGCCTAAAATGATGAATTTTTGGCCAAAGAACTATATGCCACAATTATATAAATATAAACATACACAAATTTAAAGTATGAGTGTGTGTGTGTGTGTGTGTAAATAGATAGTTAATAAATAGAATAAAAGAAAAAAAAGAAGAGAGAAAGAGAGAGAGAGAGAAGGTAAATAGAATTCTTGATTTTATATATATATATATATATATATATATATATATATATATATATATATGTATGTATGTATATATATATATGTATGTATGTATGTATGTATATATATATGTGTGTGTGTGTGTGTATGTATGTATGTATGTATAGAAACATAGATAAATCATAATTCTCTCGTTTCATTTTAATTGCTAGGATAAGATTTGCACATTCCATTAAGAAAAATTAATAGGGCGGCAATTTGACTAATATAACCCTATTTAATTTTGGAAACATACACACAACTCTTTTCACATTTTAGTATGACTTTAAGTACTAAAGATAGAATTGAAAAACATGATCAATTTTCTCTTGAATTTTGAAACTAGCAAGTATTTTGAAACAACTATTTTTAGTATACCTAGCAATTAAAATGGAACGAAGGGAGTATTATATTACTATATAAGTGGGAAGCCCTTAAAGTTAAAGTTGGATTATGGTTTTGCCTCTATTGGAAATTAAAATATTATAAAATATTTAATTATTTAATAATTATATTAAATTAGAAATCTTATTTTAATGCTTCACATTTTGTAAACCTTAAATCTAAACATAAATTATCTTTAATGTCCTTACAAGTTACAACTTTTCACATTTCAAAGATTATTTATTTATTTCAGTTTCTAGACAATCTTTGACATTCTTTTTAGGAAAATTACATAGAATTCAAGTTCAAACTTAACTAGTTATTTACAATAATTAGCAAATCTATTAATAAATTACAAAAAATAGCAAAATAATTACCAAAAATAGCGAATTACCTTTTTTTAAAATAATTTTTATTGTATCAAATTTTCTATATTTTCTTTCCAAGTTACTGCGTTCTCTCTCCAATTTAATCCATTTTTTTAATCTCATTGTAACTACCCAAAATTTCTCTCCCAAATTCCCCAAAATTTCATCTGATTTTCTCTATCACTTCGCCGTGATTAATTGCTTCCCTTCCCCCTCTCTCTCTCTCGTGCATGAAAAATGAGGACAAAGTTTGGCTTTATCTTGGTTGAGGCAGGAAAGAAGAAAACTATCATGGAAGTCTTGTTAGATTTACAGAAAACAGAGCCCTAATACTACACAAATTCAGAATCTCTAGAGCAAGCCAAAAAGGATTCGAACTTATTTGGTGAAGAAATCTACCATTGTCAGAGAAATCGAAGCTCCGCATTGATTAACAATCTTTCGATAGAGAAGCCTTCACCGTTTAGAAGAAATCGAAGCAGAATTACTATTGAAGACTCTTTGATTGTGTATTTGTTTTTTTCCCTTTTTTTTTATAATTCTAGAATTGTTATGTACTAATGTATTTTTTTGTGTGTATCAATATATTTGTACCAATTGTTATTAGTACGTATCAATCTTTTCCAAGATATAATGAAATGTAAATTACCCTATATTACTTTGTGTATCAATGTAGAAAAATCTTGTCCATTATTGCTTTGTTGCCCATCTATTAGTATCTTGAATATTATAAATTAGAAAATTATCCTCGTGTTTATCGATGTATAATAACAATGTCAATATTTATAAACATCTAATGTTATAGAATTTTGCATGATATAGACTCTTTAATGTAAATCTAATTTTAGGATGTATCAATATTTTCAGTGAAACACATAAGTTTCATTTAGATAGATGAATTTTTGATACATGTACGCCGCATAGATAAAATGTATCAATTTTTGAATGTAGATAGTTAAGCGTACATGTATCGCACTGTGATGGTTCAAAAGTAATTCATGCATAGTAACTGTGATTTTTTGAAGTTTTTGCATATATGGATTAATTGTCTAAACTTAAATATGGTAAACGAAACAACCAAAATCAAAATGGAGAGAGACTTTCTCCATTAAATGCGCAAGTTTAGTTAATTAGATATTAAATAGTGCCATTATAGGAGAAAATTAAGGATTTGAATTTTTGATGTAGCACTCAAGATTTATATTAATCTGTATCAAAAAATAAATAAATAATGCTACTTTATGTAATTAAGATAAAACATGCTATTTTGTGTTTCTACACTTTTTTTATAAAGATAAGAACATGAGTCTCTCCCTTGAAAATTAATGAAATATTATTTATCGTCAATACTTACCAACTACTTTCATAATAAATATAATAATTATTAATTGTCTATCATCGTAAAGACATCTGATTCTGGTTATCAATCTTATTCCATGAAATGAAACTTGGCTGTACACAAATTTATTTTAGGAATTATTATCTCAATAGAGGATAAGAGACAGATTATTCTTCTCGACATGATCTTGCCCAAATTTACTCCTTGCCATGCTGCAATCTTCTTCTCTTTTTGCGATTTTTAGTTTCTTTTGGTTAATTTATTTCAATTTATACAGATTAGTTTAATCATTAACAAAATATACAAAATTACATTCTTACACTTGAAGGATTTTAGTAACAATCTCTTCTCATGGAAATTTTAGGAAAAATAAGACGCAGTGCTTTGACATACAAATGTTTTAGGTCCTTCCACCTTCTCAGCTTTTCAAGTAGACTCGGAACCACACAATGAGTTGGTGTCCTTTAGAAGTTTAGGCAGTCTCAACTATAATTATGTATTTATGAATAAGGAGTGTTTCTTTTGAGTTTTGTCAAGGTACTTAGAATTAGAATAATTAGATGCTTAAAATAGTTTCATGATAAGTTCTACACTTTTTTATAAGGATAAGAACATGAGTCTCTCCCTTGAAAATTAATGAGATATTGCATGCTGGCCAACGCTTACCAACCACTTCATAATAAATATAATAATTGTTTTATTGTCTATCACCGGAAAGATAGTCAAACATGGTTATCAATCTTATTCTATGAAACGAACTTGGCTGTAATATTGAATTTAATTTAGGAATTATTACCTCAATAGAGGATAAGCTAAGGGACAATGATTATTCTTCTCGATTAGGGATTCTTCCAAATTTACTCCCTCTCCACCAAAGTAAATCTTCTCTTTCTTTTGAGATTTTTAGTTTTTCTTTAAATTATTTATTTGATGTTTCATTCTTTAAATTTATATTCTCACCTCTCTACATTTAAGTTTATTACATAACTAAAAATGCATTCGTTGATTAATTTTCCGCCTCTATTTGTGAGATTCATTTAATCTTTCACGAAATATACAAAAATACATTCTTACACTTGAAGGATTTTAGTAACACATGTTCTGTTGGAATTTTAGGAAAATAAGACGTGATATACAAAAGTTTCAGGTTCTTCCGCAAAGCCGCTTCGCTAGACTCGCAACCACATAATGAGTCGAGCCCCGTGTAGAGTTTAGACAAATTTAACAATAATTATATATTTAAGAATAAGAGGGAGTGTTTTTTAGTTTTGTCAACGTACTTAGAATTAGAATAATTAAATGTTTAAAACAGTTTCAGGATAAGTTCTACACTTTCTTTTAAGGGTAAGAACATGAGTCTCTCCCCCGAAAACTAATGAGATAATCGTATACCCGCCACTACTTCTCACACAATCACTTTCATAATAAATATAATAATTATTTTTATTGTCTATCATTAAAAAGACCGACAGACTTGGTTATCAATCTTATTCCATATAATATTTGTTGGTAATTATATAGCACATGACCTTTGGTTTAACCTTGAAAAGAATGTGCTGCATTGAAACCTCTATAAGTGGAAACTGGGGCTAGGATTAGATCAAATTGAGTCTTATTTATGCAATATTACGTTACATTATTGCAAGAGGTTGTTTCGTAACTTGAACCTATAACCTGGTCATACGACGACAACTTTTATAGTTACCCCAAGACTTCTAATGTTGGCCTAAATTTGAAAATCAAAATAAAATTTTGAATTTTAAGAACACCAATAATTTATATATAAGCAAGTAAAGCTTTTGGTTACAACTTTGAGCCGCCTTTGTTTTCAAAAATGAATAAAAAAGAGTAAGAACGAAAAATTTTACGGTTTCATTCCATTTTGATACATTAATGGGATGATAAAAATTTATAACATTCTCTGCACTTGCATCTCTTATTTTCTTGATTAGCTGCACAAAATGGAATGAACTGTGAAATCAAATACTTATGGTATTATATTGAACCTATCACTCATCATTATATGAGAGAATTTATTTTCTCCTCTTATTAGAAAAGCAACAAAATAAGCTAAGTCATTTTTTCCCGACTGTCATTTTTAAAAAATCAGAAACCACTTTTTACTAATCCTAAAAATTTCGTCTCTTCCTCTAATTCTCGAAAACTTATTTATCTAAAAATACTAAATATTCTATGTAACTCTCTATGTGTTTGTGTATTTAGTCTTCAATTGCACTTACAAAAGAAGAAAAAGAGTAATAATTTTATGTGAACTTTGTCACCGCAGTTATTTTGATGTGAGATGTCATGTCCTTAAACTTTGATGTTGAACAACAAACACATACAACAGAGAAGTTCTAATCTTCCTTTATAAAGAAATCACGTGAACTATACGTGCTAATATTTTTATTGAAAATAATATTCTGGAGTGAACTCTTGATATTTTCTTATATCATTGGTTACCAAGTTCCTCTTACACATTTGCATTAAATTTTACTAGCAGTTCAATTTTGATTTACCTCTTGATGTGGATTCAAGATAACTTGATGCCGACATTTGTGTTGAAAAAAAGATTTACATATAGATCAATAAGATGTTTTACCTCAAATGAACATGTCACCGAATTGTTATGTTTCTTCTCTTTCAAGAGGTTCCGAATGACCAACCAAAATTAGTATTCCGCATTGAAGTTGTTCCCTTGAGTTATGACTAATAGCACTATCGATTCATTACCTTAAACTTGAGTAAATCTTGGATTTTCTATAGTTTTTTCAAATGGAGAAGCTATAAAGTTCTTCTTTTAATCTTCTAGCAAATTGAAAATTGCATGTGGCGTACTTTCTGTATCATTTTTTTATCCCTATAAAAAAATATATGTTGTTAGTATAATTAAGTTCTTGGAGATGAGATCTCCATTGTATTTCTATACTTCAACCTACTTGAGTTGTGCCAATGCTATATTTATATAATTTG
Source organism: Datura stramonium (assembly GCA_018107945.1). Taxonomy (NCBI): domain Eukaryota; kingdom Viridiplantae; phylum Streptophyta; class Magnoliopsida; order Solanales; family Solanaceae; genus Datura; species Datura stramonium. The sequence goes on from JACEIK010003898.1 coordinate 135,285, forward strand.
CTGGTATTCTTAACATTCGTAGAGTAAAAAAAATTAACCAAAAAATCAAGCATTTTTTGATTGAATTTTCTTATTATATTGAATTTTATAGATGTTACCAGTGATCAAGTTACAGCCAACATTCATGAGGGTCATAGAGTTATTCAACAAATTTTACATTTAAAAGTATAAGAGAATTCTTATCGTTTCATTATTTCACCAAGGTATTGAAATATGTTAATAACAGGTAATGAAATTTGTTAATAATCTTTCTTTCATTTTATTTAATCTTACATTATACCTCTCATAAATTGAGTTAATTTGGTTTGTAAAAGCTAAAGCAAAAATCTCCAATCTAAGACTATACATGAGAAAAAAGATTAGAGAAGATCTTATAAAGTGCAAGAAAAAAGGAAGAAGAAGAAAGCTATAATGACTTTCAAAGATTTTTATCGGGGTTCAATTCTATTCTCCCTTTTGGCTTCTACAGTCGATTTGTAAAAGTTCTATGTCCTTTATCCATCTATTTTGTCGATTTTCTAAAAAAATGTCTTTTTTTTATTGAGCTGATTTTTTGAACCTTCAGTTATTGAGTTAGTGAGTTTGATAAATTTCTTTTTTTTAGATCTGACCTCTATATATAGTTGCTTTTGTTGAGTTTTATTTTTGGAAGAGACTGATCTAATTTTGTTTAAAGTTTAGATATTTTAATCATCTATATGACTTTGCTACTGCAGTTTGCAGGAATCACATTTCTATTACTGTAGCTAGCAATTATTTACATCAGCTTTTGAATGATAAGAAGTCTGTTAAAGGTATAATAAAAGATTGTGTCTATTACTCAAACTTTTTTTTACCCCGAACATGAATATAGAAGCAAATATTGCTCATTAAATAGGATTATATAAATTATAGATAGCTAAGTTCCATCCAAAAAAATCACAATAGAATGATTTTTTCTTCTTATTTGGAACATGAGCCATCGCGTGCTGAGTAATCTGGCGGTCAAGGCCTGCGCCAACATATGAAGGGTTTCCCTGAACTCAACATGAGTAACATGTTCATCCATCGGATTCACTGGGCTTCGTGGGGGCTTGTTGGCGCCCATTTCCATTTCTTCTTCCATTCGTCGTCTAGGAGGCATTATCTGCAAGCGCGTAAAGCACGATTTAGGAGAGGAACTGTTAGAGTTTCATACTCTACGCACGATAAGAATCATGAATAAAAGGGAACATTCCTAAAACGTCTCGTAGCCTCTTCGTCATAAGTGTGTGCTTCACACCCATAAAAAAAACTCTACTTAACGCGGATTTCAGACACCCTAGGACACTTTAAACCATTGCTCTGATACCAAGTTTGTCTTGACTCGAACATATGCTTGAATTGAGACACGGGACAAGGAACCCCGAGAGGCCCCAAGTCAACCCATGACATAATCATAACATAACATTATCAGAATAACAACTATCAGAAATCATAATTGAGCGGAAGCTTAACTGAAAGAGTCGAATTTAAAACCCAATACAAAAAATCTCATAAAACTCTGATACAAAGTTGAATCTGTCTATACAAGTCTGAAAGCCTCTCCCACACTGATGAGTTATTGGGACAAGCCCCCAGCTAACTCCTAATTTTTGAAAACTGCAACATAAATGAATTAGAAAACATAAATCACGTCCTGGGGAGATGAGGACTCACCACAAGCAGCTGAGGTGGGAATGGAGCGTATCTAACCACATGGTTGAGTCTGGAAACATGATTCTATATCATGAGATGATATAGCACATAAAGTATATGGTCAGTACATGAAATGTATTGAGTATGCAGGAAGCGCATGTAAACAAAACATGCAAGTATACAAGAAGAAAGTGAACTGAATACATTAGTATATAACTGAGCTGGAATATGGCAACCCTGTCTGAGATAAATATATATATTGGCATTAAGATTTTATTTAAAAACATTTACTGAAGTATAATCAAACTGATGCATAAGGGTCATGTGTTGTACATATACTGAGAACTGAAGTTGTAACTGATATCATATACTGTACTGACTATCGGCTGATAATTGAGTCAGAATCTTACTAAACTAATTTTATCTAAAATCTGGAATTATATGAAACTAAGTTGAACTAATATCATAGACTAAGGGAGACACTCTCTGCTATGGAGAGTCCTTGACTGACTACAGGAAACATTCTCTGCTATAAAGAGTCCTTGACTGACTAAGGGAAACATTCTCTGTTATAGAGAGTCCTTGACTGGCTAAGGGAAACATTCTCAGCTATGGAGAGTCCTGACTATACTAGAACATGGAGGTCACTAGTCTGACGTCATTCATCTAGTCTAAGTTACTTCAGCTAATCAGAGACATGAGCATTCAACTATTTATATCATACCGAATATCACACTGAATTTATTAAGGTTAATTTCTACTAACAACAAGCCCAAAAGTCTGAAGGATCATTCTCATGCTTTATCATCATAGCTCACATCATCGTAGTCCCGAATCATCGTTTAAATTATTTATTCCACATTCATGAAGCAACTATAGGATTAGATCATACTTTAAACATATCCACAATAATTAAATCCCATGATCATAACATATGGCATATACTCTAGATTCATGTAAGATCCATAGGTCAAATTCATACTTTAACATGTACCCAAAATCATTGTAAAAACATGTACATACTTCAAACCGATCAAAGCCCATAAGTTCTGTTCATGCTTCAACACATACTTTACAACATATGTCCTACATTTAAGAGAATTCATACGATCTTCATATACTTTAGACATGGATACAAGTTCATGATAAGAGCATGTGAATAATTAACGAAATCCCATTCGAAGTTTTAGACTATCTCATGGTGAAAATTCTATAATCATGCATTTCTCATATCAAGTACATAATTCGAGATATTGAAAGTAATTCCATAAGCATACATGACTGTTAATCATAGCGGGTCTTAGAATCCATAGAAGGAATCATCCATAAATCGAAACCCTAGAACATGCTTTTCTAGAAATCTAGAGATTTGGGGTTTTAGTATACAATTTTGGGGCACAAGTATGAAAGGATGTCCTTGTTGAAAACTCACATCCTGATTAGAAAGAACTCCCAAGTAGATCTTGAAAATTGCATCTCTTGAAAGGAATCCTTGATGACCCTTGTGCTTGAGAGACGAAGGGAAGAAACTAACAAATGGTTTTTTGTTGGAAAAAAATGGGGCTTAGCCTAGTGAAAATCCCTTTAATTAAACCCTTGAAATTCCCAATATGGCATCATTTAGAAACTGGGAGTATAGGACTTTACCGAAATACCCCTGTGATAAAGCTTAAAAATCTGCCCATTAGTGACCACCACCCTCACCAGGAGTTGTTGGTCCTTACCGCGGCTCGTGGTGACCATCCGTTTCCACTGGAGAAATAATTTCTCAACTTCTACTTCCTCAACCATCTACCAAAAGGATGAGTCGTTACCTCATCCAACGACTTATCAATACCTTCCACCATCACCACTGGTTCAACCCTTGATTTCCTTCCAATGATCAACACAATAGATTGTTACTCCACTTAACGACTTGTGGTCTTTGTCAGTTGTCACTAAACCAAAAACTCTAAACGAAAACTAATGACTCTGCAGGATGACTCATTATAGCAACCGACAGGTCGTCACTTGGCGCGTTGTCTCTAGGAAGCCAGGTCTGCCATCCCACCACGGCTCCATCCAATTGGTCCTTGTTCCCTACAATGAATCATTCCATCCTCCCCTGGTGTCAAACATACATAGAATTTTTTTCTTGAAACTCTTCCAACAACTCACTTAACGGACCATTAGAGCACCCCACGACTCATTGGACGAGTCGTTCTGAGAGATTCCTCTACTGGTTTTCTACTGAACTCCATCTAATTCTAGGGTCTAATCTTAGAATCTTTTGGGGTGTTACAACCCTATTCATCAAATCCATAAAAGCTGTAGGAGAATTTGTTAGTCTAAGACATAAGTACAAACTCATAGGGACCATACCGAGTCATGAAAACTGTCTTCAGAATGTCACTCACCCTAACTCTAAGCTGGTGATAGCCAGACTTGAGATCTATCTTTGAGAAACACTTATCACCTTGAAGTTGGTCCAAAAATTCATCAATTCTAGGGGGGGATACCTGTTCTTAATTGTAACCTTATTCAACTACCGATAGTCAATGCACATTCGAAGAGACCCATTTTTTTTCCAAACAAAGAGAACTGGTGCACCCCACATGGACTTGCTAGGTCTAATGAATCCCTTATCTAGAAGATCCTTCAACTTCTCCTTCAACTGGTTGTGCTCGAGTGGAGCCATTCTGTATGGAGGAATAGATATAGGTTGCGTATCAGGAAGAAGGTCAATACCAAAGTCAATCTCCTGCTCGAAAGAGACTCCTGATGGATCATCTGGAAAACCTCCAGATACTCACACACTATTGGAACTGACTGGAGAATCACGGTTTTGGATGCTGCATCCTTCACCCAAATTAGGTGGTAAACACAATCCTCAGAAATCATCTTTCTGGCCTTAAGGTAGGAAACATAGCGAGCTATAGGCACAACTGAACTACCCTTCCATTCTAGGACTGGCTCACCTGGAAAATTGAACTCTACCGCACGAGTTCTATAATTCACTGAGGCATAACATGCATACGACCAATCCATACCAAAGGTAACATCAAATCAGTAATGTCTAACTCTACTAGAATAGTTGAGGTTACTTTTTGAAGGAATGTGACAAGGAAATTTCTGTATACCCGTCGATCTATAATTGAGTCACCGACTAGAGTAGAGATTGAAAAGGGTTCTGATAGGATATTGGGAATAACTCTAAAACTAATGACAACCTAAAGAGTCAAAAAAGATAAAGTAGCCCCTGGATCAAACAATGTATACACATCAAGATGAAATACTCATAACATAACAGTGACTACATTTAGAGAGACCTCCTGCTCCTAACGTGATGAGAGGGCATAAAACCTGTTTTGACGTTTTCCACCACCTGCACTAGTGGATGCACCATGTTGAGAAGGAAATGCTGCTGGAGCTGCTGCTTAATTGGTAGTCTAGGAATGACCTCTGTTATCACCCTATCTAACCAAAAGAGAACTCCTTGAGCATGTGCTCGGGTTTCCCACACCCAAAGAAAATATCTAATCCAACTAGGCACTCTCCTATGTGGTTCTTACCATATTTTCCGCTGTTTGGGAAGGTGCGCTCTACCGGTGTGTCCCTCTGTTCCCCCGAACCTGATTCCCTGCTCCTTCGATCACCCCGAGGTCTTGATGAGACACTAGCTGATGATGGTGCCAGGGCTGATGACCTCTGGTGGGACTGCTGACGATGTGCACCACTGGGAAAATCCAAAGGTTCCTTTCCTGGCCCTCTTGGCATCTCTCTCCCTTTCCCTCATCTGATCCGCCTTAATCTGCTGGGCATATATCACCAATCGGGAGAAATCAAGACCACTGTTCAATATTGCGGTCTTACACTCTTTGACCAGCGAATCTAATGCCCCATACATAAACTTGTTCATACAGGCTCTCTGATCTATAACCATCCCATGAGTATACTTGGAAAGTTGGGTGAACTCCAAGGTGTACTCTTGGACAGTCATGTCATTTTGCCTCAAGTTGACAAACTCCGCCACCTTTGCCTCCCTCAACTCCCTAGGAAAGAATCTGTCTAAGAAGGTTGTCATGAACTCCTCTTAGCTCACAGGAACTGCTGCCACTTCTCTACCGTCCCTCCACTAATGGTACCAAATATAAGCAACCCCCTTCAGCTGATAGGAAGCTAAGTCTGCGCTCTTTTCTCCCGTCACCCCCATAATTTGGGTGATCTTCAATATCTCTTCTAGAAACTCATATGGGTCCTCATCCACTCTCGACCTAAGGAACCGAGGGGATTCATCATGAGGAAATCCCTAACTCGAGTTGTCGCTGCATTCCCATGCCGAGGGACATGATACACCGCCTGCTGGTTGACCTGAGCGGAGCCAACAATTGAAATGCTTCCCTAAACTCCGCTTGAGAGACCTACTCGAGCAAGGGACCTATCGGTGTTGGCGGGGCCTACTGATGCTCATCCCTATTGCCATCTTCATGGCTATTTCTATTTTTGTTCCTTCTTCCATCGACATGGAGGCATGATTCTGAAAATGCGTATAACACAACTTAGAAGGATAGAGAGATACTTTATCGCATGACATAGATCATGAAAGAAGGAAAATTTCCTAAAAAGTCTTGTAGCGTCTCCCCCGTAAGTGTGGCGCGCTTCATGCCCATGAAAAAGACTCTACATAACGTGGCTTTCTGAAACCCTAGAACACACCGAACCATTGCTCTGATACCAAGCTTGTCGCGACCTGTACATAGGTCCGGACTAAGACAGGGAACCTAGAACCATGAATGGCTCTAAGTCGATCCATGGCATGAACATAGTGGCTAAAGAGCATAAATTGACAGAAACTATTAAACTAAACATGAATAAGAGGAAGTCTACAGACATAATAATCATAAACTGAGTGAACACTGATGAGTTGAGATTCTATATAATGGCTGAAGAGCCTCTAACATAACTGATAAGCTCAGGAGAAAACACCCCCAACTAGCTCGACAAAAGTCTGTAACTGAAATAACAAACAAAAAACTAAACTGAATGTCCTCGGAAGTTGAGGACTTACCAACACTAGCTAAAAACTACTGATACAGAAGAAGGACTAACGACGGCTGAGTCTAATCTCTCAGACCTGTATCATGAAATGTTACAGTATAGAGTATGCGTTCAGTACTTTGAATGTACTGAGTACGCAAGGTAAGTAAAATGGACTAATAAAATACATAAGATTTCATACGAGTAGGACATTTCAAAACATGATGTGATAATCATAACATAAACATTAGGGCTCAAGGTTTTCAAAAACTATTCATAAACTAGTCATAATCGTAATCATAAGAAAAACCTTGTAAAATATAACTCGAGCCAAAGTATCATAATCATTATCATGTGTAAAATATAAGGAACAATGGGAGGACTTGTCTTAACCGACACCATTATGATATAGCTTACATAATGCCCAAACTTTCTTACTCAAGTGGGCAGTGCCGTCCCAAGCTTGCCAAGAAAGGAACATAAATGGTGTGATATCACTAATAGGGAACCCGTAGGGTTAGCCATGAATATATATACCTAAGGTGGCACATAGTGCTGAGACTATGGAGTTTACCTAAATATGGTCCTACCTGGTGCTAGATACTTCTCCCAAAAATATGCACGTAAGGGTTCATATATTTATCATGAAATCATACATGAAGTTCATGGCTAGTTAAATCATAACATACTTGATTATACATGAATAACATGATTAGCCATGAAATAAGGGCCCGTGAGTAGGCAAAAATTATAAACTCATAAATCATGAAGAACAGACAAGCTTAAGAAAATTACCATATTTGAAATTCATAAATTCATGAAGAGTACTCGTAGGAAATCATATTATAAATCATAAACGATAAATTAGGGCTTAGGAGAATCAACATCATAACATAATCATAAACTTGACTTTTCATGAAACTTGCATAATTGAGCATAATTTTTGAAATTTAAAATCATGAACTAACAATCAAAATAGTGTTACACCCCACAAATCTCCATAGTACAATCGTCGTGTGCAAATTTACATAGAGAATGTTGACATATGAAACACCCGGGAGAAGGCTCGGGAGGGAACACATGAGTGCGTCATAAAACGGATGGGACGACCGAAGCCAAGGGGTCGGCGCGCTGCCGCAGGCAGTGGTGCATTGTGCCCCTAAAGCAGCGTGATGGGAGGTGCAACTCACACCCCCCGACCACCGCCCAACTATATATAACCTCCCTTAGTTAAAATGGGGTCATTTTAACTTATATACCCATGGTTAAAATAGAGAATACACACACTTTTCTTCATATTTTCATCTGATTACGCTACCAAAAGCCGTCCAAACTTAAATTAACTTTGGGTAACGAGTTCTAGGCCTACAGAAAGCATTACTACATATTTATTTTCCAAAAATTCACTCGGAAAATCAGAGCTCCGCTGGGTAAAAGTTGTCAGAATTATTTCAAATTGATTCCTAAACAGCCACGTGCCTCAGGTGAGTATTTCTTCCTTCTGAGCTCTCGAGAAATTGCGAGTTTTCACTGAATTATTCAGAGTTGAATTGTAGTTACTATTATTATTAAAAGTTATCATATTTGTCGAGTTTAGCATTTAAATTAGCTCCATTCTCCTAGTATCAGGGCTGCAATTGGATAGAACCACCGGTCGCCAGTTGAGACTCACCAGTTAAATGAAAATCGACACTCAAGGTATGTAAGGCTATCCTTCCAACAAGTTATGTTCATTGTAAAGTTAGTACAACTTGTGTGTCTATAGTGTTTCAGAGTAAACCTATTGGATTCAACTGTTATGAATTGAATGGAGATGATAACGACGATATAGAAACCCTCAGCAGTGTTAACCCTAGCCAGTTCAATTATTGTATACAATATCTGGGGTTGGAATGTTGTTTCCTATAAAAATCACGTTTACCTAAGCAGTATAGTGTCCAAAGGGACCAGAGTGAGGACGTGAGGGCCATAGAGAGTTCTATGAGGCCATCAAGGCCATATTGAGTTCTATCAGTTTGAGGCCGTGAGGACCATGTTGAGTTCTATTGGATTGAGGCTGTGAGGGCCATATGGAGTCCTATCAGATTGAGGACTTGAGGGACATAGTGAGTTCTATATGATTGAGGTCGTGAGGGCCATCTTGAGCTACCCCAGATAAAGGTCATGAGGGTCGTACCTAGCTACACAATTACATTATGACCCACCGTCGAGCCAAGGCTCAGGGTCCAGTTGTATAGTCTAGACAGTCCCGACACAAACACAGCTACAAGTGCCTATCAGGCTCAGGTTCAGTTTCAAAGAATGAGTATTCCAGAGTTACAGTATGGTTACAACCATTAGTATTCTAATAACAGGAATGGATATTTTTTGTACTTGTCGGGGCTTATGGGGGCCCAAATAGGTTATTCTGTGTTATTTGTACATTCCAGGCTTATGGGGGCCCGGTTAGGTTCTTGTTTGTATATATAAACTTGTTAGCCAGATATTTCAGATGGTGAGGTTACTAAGGTTAAATTCTTATTCTCTCTCTCTCTCTTGATTACTTTAGATTTACCAGCTTTCAGTTAGTTATTATTCTACTTCCTTACACATTGATACAGATTGTACTGACGCCCATCCTTGGGGCGCTGCATTACTTGCTTGCAGGTGCGGATAGACGCGGTTCCTGACCCTCCTAGTCATCAGCTGGAGTTAACAGTTTATTCAGCTCCTTTCCTTCGAAGTTGGTAATTAGAAGAGGTTGGTTCCTTTGTTGTACAGTTTATGGGTAGGTCGGGGTCCTGTCTCAACCATTACTCTAGTCTTAGAGGCTTACAAGCTATAGATTTCTAGTAGTTAGTTTTTGTTGTTGGCCGTGTGGGGCCTATGTATGTTTATTTCGTGTGATGGCCGTGTAGGGCCTTGTTTAGCTATTAGTTAGCGGCCTTTTCGGCTATAGCATAGTTTAGTTGCCTGATTTTATTCCAGTTAAAACTAGACAACATGGTGGTCTTGTCAGCCCCCATAGGATCCCTGTTGTTGTGTTGCTGGTAGGTAGCTGTCTTCTTTACAGGTGGCCTTGTCGGCTAGAGGATGTATTTACAGTTGAAATATAGCTCATCATTTTCTTGAATTAATTTATAGGCGTGCACCAGAAGTGCACCAGGCCAACCAGGTTAGTGCAGACCTCAGTATGGCACTAGGTGCCAGTCATGCCTCCCAAGGTGGGGCATGACAAACTTGGTATCAGAGCAGGTCGTATCCCAGGGAGTCTACAAGTCGTGTCAAATAGAGTCTTGTCTATGGATGTGTTGTGCAACATATTCTATAGACAGGGGGCTACGAGGCATAATAGTGTGGTTACTCTTTTTTCTCCTCCAGTCGTGCTATAGAGCTATGCTGTATAGGGTGACTCCCTAAGCTTATGTTATTCTATTTATTTACATAGAAGAATGTCTGATGCACGAAGGACCGCGATAAGTCAAGATCTAGATGTGGCAACGGGAGAGGACACTAGTAGGGAGCCCCTGTTAGAGTCAGCACGATCTGAGGGCGACTGGGAGACGTCACCTCGATCTCCCCATCACTCGCCACCGCACTCAAAGCTCGGTATAGCAGAAAATATACAAACATCACCCCCAACCATTCCTGTACCATCAGATTCAGGAGCTCAGGGGTGCATTACATATGTTGGTTTAGATGATGGCTTCCCAGTGACAGCCTCAACTGGTAGTACCAGCTGCCGTTGAGCCCACTGAGGGGCCCAGTAGTTCAAGAGTCCATGAGTTCCTGGCTTTGAGTCCCTCGTAGTTTACAGGGACAGATCGTAGAGAGGACCCCCAGAATTTCATAGATCAGTTGCAGAGAATATTCAGGGTTATGCATGCCTCATCTACAAAATCAGTTAAGTTAGCAGTATTTCGATTTTGAGATGTGGTAACCTTGTGGTATGAGAGTTGGGAGAGATCCCGGGGTAGAGATGCACCTCCACCTACATGGCCTAGCTTCTCGAAGGATTTCATAGATCACTATTTTCCTTGAGAGGTCCGACAGGCCAGAGTAGAGCAGTTTTTATATCTGGAGTAGGGAAGAATGAGTGCTAGAAAGTATGCATTGAGATTTGACTCCTTAGCCAAATATGTGCCCTCGTTTGTCAACACTATGCCAGCTAGGGTGCACCGATTTATTATGGGACTTGCCCCCGAATATGTGGAGTCTTGCATTACAGCCACACTACGAGAGGATATGGATATCTCACGGATTTAGACCTTTGCTCAAAATATAGAGGAGCTCAGACAACGTCAGTATGCCCGTAGGTTCTCAAGCAGAATTTCAGGGTGGGCCCAGGCCTCGTTTATTAGGTAGGCCACCTAGGCCCTAATTCCAGCAACAGCAGGACAACGAATTGGATCGTCGGAGACAGTCAGGTCCTGGTGAGAGTTCACGAGAGCCAGGCTCGCGGTATCAGAGGGGGCCAGATTCGGCAGAATTAGCAGTACCCCGATGCAGTACTTGCCATAGGCAACATCTAAGAAGGTGTAGGTATGGTTCCACCACTTGTTATTCCTATGGATAGGAGGGACACATGATGAGAGACACCAGGGCAGTCAGGACCAGCAGAATAGGTCATCAGCGGGTTCATATGCTCCAGCAGCTTCAGCAGGGCGAAGACCCTCAACTCCAGCCGACAGAGGTCGAGGTAGATCAAGGGCATCTAGTTCAGGTAGTGGTCAGGACGACACTATCAGGATGACAGGAGTCAGAGTTGTCACCAGATGTTGTGATAGGTATATTAGATGTTTGCTCTCATTCAATTTATGATTTAATAGACTCGAGCTCCACTTTGTTGTATGTTACTCCGTTAGTGGCCTGAAAGTTTGATATACTTCCAGAATTTCTTTAGCGATCCTTTTTAGTGTCTAAACCCGTCGGTGACTCTATTATTACAAAAAAGAATTTATTGGGGTTGTACAGTAGATATTGTTGGTCGCTAGACCTTAGCAGATCTAGTAGAACTAGAAATGATCGATTTTGATGTGATTATGGGTATGGATTGGTTGGCACCATGTTACGCCACTGTAGAGTGTTGGACCAGAATTGTCCGATTTCACTTGCCAAGGGAAGTAGTACGTGAGTGAAGGGATAATACAACTATGAAAAAAGGTAAGTTTATATCCTATCTTCGGGAAAAAAGGTTGATAGCAAAGGGGTGTATCTACCATATTGTTAGGGTCCGAGATATGCAAGAAGAATCTCCGACTCTCCAGTCTATTCTAGTGGTTAATGAGTTCCCAGATGTGTTTTCAGAGGAACTTTCTGGTATTCCCCAGAGCGGGAAATAGATTTATCTATAGACTTGCTACCAGATACTCAACCTATATCTATCCCTCCATATGAATGGCTCCTTCTGAATTAAGAGAATAGAAAAAACAACTGAAAGATCTGCTAGATAAGGGCTTTATAAGGTCGAGTACATCACCATGGGGTGCGCCAGTTCTGTTTGTGAGAAAGAAAGATGGCTCCCTCCACATATGTATAGATTATCGACAGTTGATAAAGTTACCATTAAGAATAAATACCCACTTTCCAGGATAGATGACTTGTTTGATTAGCTGCAAGGAGAGAAATATTTTTCTTAAATCAACTTGAAATCCGAGTACCACCAGGTTCGAGTTCAGGAGAAAGATATTCCGAAGACAACTTTTAGGACCAGGTATGGTCACTTTGATTTCCTAGTCATGTCCTTCGAGTTGACAAATGCCCTAGTAGTGTTCATGGATTTGATGAACAATATCTTCAAGCCATATTTAGATTAGTTTGTGATAGTATTCATTAATGATATTCTGGTATACTCCCGCTCAGAAGTGGAATACAAAGATCATTTAAGAATAATACTTCAGATCCTCAGAGACCGTCAGCTATATGCAAAGTTTTCTAAATGTGAGTTCTGGTTAAATTCTGTAGCTTTCCTAGGCCACATTGTATCAGAGGCTGGTATTCAGGTTGATTCACAGAAAATTGAGGTAGTAAAAACATGGCCTAGGCCTACAACTCCAATGGAGGTTCGCAGTTTCCTAGGATTAGCTTGGATATTACACAAGGTTTATGGAAGGATTTTCTACCCTATCAGTGCCCTTGAATAAATTGACTCAGAAAGCAGCCAAATTTCATTGGACTGAGGCCCATGAGTAGAGTTTCCAGGAATTGAAAAACAAATTGACATTGGCACTAGTGTTAGCTTTGCCAAAAGGCTCAGAGGGTTACGCTGTGTATTGCGACGCTTCAGGCGTTGGGTTGGGGTGTGTTTTCATGCAACATGGGAAGGTAATTTTGTATGCTTCAAGGAAATTGAGGAAAAATGAAAAGAACTATCCCACCCATGACTTGGAGTTAGCCTCAGTGGTTCAGTCCTTAAAAAGATGGAGGCATTACTTGTATGGTGTACATGTGGATATTTTCACGGATCATAAAAGCCTCCAGTATATATTCATGCAGAAAGAGCTGAATTTATGACAACGTCGTTGGATGGAATTGTTGAAAGACTGTGACGTAATTATCTTATATCACCCAGAAAAGGTCAATATTGTCACAAATGCCCTCAGCCGTCGTACCATGGGCAGTTTGGCACATCTGAGACCAGAACAACGAGAAATGGCTTGAGAATTACACCGGCTAGCCAGTATAGTAGTTCAAATAGTGGATTCAGAGAATAATGGGGCTATAATTCAAAATACAATAGCATTGTCCCTGGTGGTAGAGGTAAAAGAGTGGCAGTATGAAGATCCTCATTTAGCACAGCTTAGAGATAAAATTCAGCAGGTGAACTATCAGCTTTCGAGGTAACTAGAGATGGGGTTTTGAGGTACAGAGGTAGCCTCTACGTTCCAAATGTAGCAGGGGTCCATCAGCAGATTATGGCAGAGTTACACTACTCTCGTTACTCTCTTCACCGGGTTCGATGAAGATGTACCATGACATAAAAGAGATATACTGGTGGCCGAGAATGAAGAAATATATAGCCGTATTTGTAGCACAGTGTCCTAATTGTCAATAGGTAAAGGCTGAACATCAGAAGCCTGGCGGACTAACTCAGGAAATGGCTATACATATGTTTAAATGGGATGCAGTTAATATGGACTTTGTGACAGGACTACCCTGTACAAGATGTAAATTCGACTTTTATTGGGTGATTGTTGATAGATTAACGAAATCATCTCACTTCTTTCCAGTCTGAACTACATTCTTAGTCGAAGATTACGCCGAGATGTACCTTAAAGAGGTAGTCCGATTACACGGAGTCCCAACATCAATCATCTTAGACAGGGGGAATAGTTTATAGCTAGATTTTGGCAATCATTTCAAAAAGTTTTAGGGACACAGGTTAATCTGAGTATAGTTTTCCATCCTCAGACAGACGGTCAGGCTGAGCGCACCATTCAGACGCTCGAGGATATGTTATAGGGTCCAGTGTAGCATTAGGTGTCAGTTACGCCTCCTAAGGTG
>JACEIK010003899.1:0-28615 GCA_018107945.1 Datura stramonium
GATTAGATTGATACCGTAGTCCAGTCCCTGTGGGATCGATACTTGGCTTACTTGAGCCATTTTACTACTTGTTCGACCACGTGCACTTGTGTGTAGTCATTCAAACGGACGAACACATAAGAGATAAGCTCACTCTAAAAAAGAATTCACACGCGACATGTATTGACCCATAAGCTTTCCTTTAGTGTTTTACTCCACCAATTTAGGAATATTCGAAAGTAAGATCAAGTAGGACTTAGTGGATTGTAATGTAAGCTAAGGGGCGGGTAGGTACTATCATGGCCAGTAATAGTGACTATCTTCCCTAAGCGCTTTAAACTCATCACAATTTCATTAGGAATTTCCATCCTCTTACTTCACCTCTATTCTTTTAAACTCCTCTTTTTCCTCTTTATTTCCCCATTTCAATTAGGCACACTTAAGCTATTAGCAAAGAGTGCTTAAGAAATTCATTTATTTTTCTCTTTTCTTCTTTTACTCCTTACTAACTCTTATTCAATTTTTTTAACAAGTGCCCCTCTAGTCTTCTCTTCAACTCCCACAACTACTATTTCCGTTCTTATTCCCACTTCTCACTCCGTAATTTCTCATGCCTTTTCACTTATGTTCTTAGGAGTTTTGGATCAAATTCAAGGCTAATAAAAAGAAAGGATTAAGCTCACTTTGTGGCTAGCGAAGAATAGGTTAAAGGATCAATGGGGCTAACTAGGATAATATGACAAGGTAGGTAAAGCAAGGGATAAAAATTAGGCTTATTCAAAGAAATACCTAAATACTTTCCTACAATATACATCCCTCATTTTTCTTTTTATACACACTAGGCAAGTTCTGGACACTACAAAATATCATGGAATATTCAACAACCTTACGCTGTCAACACATGCTTAATTCAAGACAAATTCTGCAGAGTCTTATCTCAGCTAATCACAAGAATGCAAAATTCAGCCTTAAACACATTGAGTCACATCCAAGAGCTTAAGTGTCTCAACCAGAGTTATACAACTACTCACATGCTTAAAAATTTACAACACTTGCATCTCACAATAATACATAGAACATAAAAATAACATGAAGCCATCAATCATCAACGGGTTCCAAAATAAAAAACCTATTGACTAATTTTCCCTCAAGACGGTCGTTATCCATCCATCGCCGGGAACTGTCCCTAACTATGAATACAAAAGCTACATATAGACAAATAAAAATTTTATTCATCGTTTCAAAGTGCCCCTCGTCGGAAAAGAACTGAAAGAAAAACCCAACAGGTGGGTGAATCATGCTCAACTCAAAAAATTATCATCCAACAATACCTTACAAAGCACTAATTCCACCCAAAATCATTAAGCACAAAATTTTGAAGTTTCCCTCACCCCACACTTAAAATATATTATGTCCCCAAAGAATCAAATTAAAATTCAAAAAGGGTGAGAAATACTCCATGAGGATCTAGGCCTAGCTAACAACATGTTTTTCTTCATTTTTGTACAAGTGGGTTATCGACCCCACACATTTCCTCTTCCATGCTTCTTATCTTCCTATTCCAAGGTTACTCAGACTTCCCCTCCATTTTTTCTTAATTCACCACCAAAAACAACAACAAGATGAAAATAACAAAATCAACACAAAGGAAAAATAAAATTGTACCTATGGTACCCTCAGGTTGCCTCCCAAGTAGCACCATATTTTATGTCGCGGCATGAAATGGACTATTCTTTTCAGGACATCCTCAAACTACTTTTCCCTTTCGAGAACCATCTTCTTCTCTTTTTATTTTTTGAGGGAACAACCACCACTCTGTCCCTCTCTTCTTCCAACTCCTTCTCTAACTGAAGCCCTCCATTAGATACGGGCTGAAAAGTGATCATCTCATGCCACCATGGACCTATGGAATCTTCCACCCCACACTTAGCCTCTGACAACACACTAACCTTACAAAAGTCACTGTAGTGTGTGGGTGGGTTGATCTCTTTGTAGACCCAGAAGAGTTCTTCTTCATCATCGACCCTCATTTTCAGGGTCCCTTCTCTGACATTAATAATTGCTCCTCCAGTGGCCAACAATGGTTGTCCAAAGATCAGGGGTACCTTGTCATCAACTTTAAAATCATGTATGATGAAATAGCAGGCATAATGAACTTTCCCACTTTGATGAGAAGGTCCTCGATTGTTCCATCTGGTGCCACTTGAGACTTGTCTGCTAGCTGCAGCATCATTCGTGTTGGTCTCGATTGACCCAACTCCAAGGTGTTAAACAAAGATAAGGGAATTAAATTAATTGTTGCCCCTACACCACATTGATCTCTTATCAACCTCAACTTTACCAATTTGTATGGGGAGGGTAAAACTCCCTAAGTCTTTGAGCTGTTTCGGTATCTTGCTCATTACCCTATGGCTGAACTCTTTGGTCAGCGCCACTATATGAACATCCACTAATCTGACTTTGTTGGCCACCACATCTTTCAAGTACTTAGCGTACTTGGGCATTCCCTGCAAAAGATCAACAAAAGTCAAATTTATGTGAAGTTATTTGAGTATATCGAAGAACTTTTTAAAGCATTCCTCCTCCTTGCTCTTTTTGAGTCTTTGCGGGAATGGTGGTGGTGGTCTCTGTGCTGGCTGTAATGATGATTGTGCATTTTGTTGCACAACACTCTGATTATCACCCTTTTCAGTCAGTGGTCCCTTCCTAACCAGCTCCAGCTGCACCTCATTTCTCTTCTCTTTCGGTGTTGTATCAACCAATTGCCTTCTACTCCTCAGACAGATGGCATTGACCTGTCGGGGGTTTGTATCTATGTCACTGGGTAACCCTCCCATACGTCTAGTATGCTGAGCAGCTGTTATTTGACCCATCTACTTCTCTAGATTTCGGGTGGCCAACGACTAATTTTTCAAATCTGATGCCATCCTCGCCTGATTCTTTGCTAATTGGGTCTGTGTAGCCATAATCTTTTTCAACATCTCTTCAATGTTGCTACTCAACTGGCCACCATTCTGCCTATTTTGTTGCTGATACTGCTACTGCTGAGGTTGCTAGTAGCTTTGACTTTGATTTCCACCCCAAGAAAAATCTAGGTGGCTCTGCCAATTATTGTTGTAACTTTTCCCAAAATTCTGATTGTTTCTTTGCACATTCCCAAAAAAAATTGACCGATTTAGGATTTGCCCCACAAGATTCTGCATTTTGCCCATTATTACCAAAGATTTCACACCAACTAGGAGCCTGCTGAACTGTATTCACTTGTCCCAGCCGTTGGTTCATACTAAGTTTATTAAACTGAGTCATCATCTGATGCTAAAATGATTCTAGCTATGCCACCAAGGCATTTACACCATCCACCTCTGTCTACCCTGTTGTTCTCTTTCTTGCCTCTCTCGATGACTCACTATGCCACTCTGGATTTCTCTGAGCCATCCTATTCAACAATGTGTACAGCTCATCATAGGTCTTCTCCAATGCTTGCCCACCCGATGCAGAGTCTAGTAAAATTTTGGTGTGTGGGTCTAGACTTTCCACAAAGGTATGGGCTAGCACTTCATTAGGCTGCTGGTGATGGGGGAAGTCTCTTAATAATGACTTGAATCTCTCCCAAGCCAAATAAAGTTCTCCTCCGGCCTTTGTTTGAAGCTTAATATTGCACTCCTAAGTTTGGCAGTCTTGCCTAATGGAAAGAATCTAATGAGGAACTTCTTTTAAGTCAACCCAAGAAGTTATGGAATTTGGTGGCTCGGCTTTCAACAACCTTTTTGCCTCTCCCAACAATGAGAAAGGGAAGAGTGTGAGTCGGACATAATCAGTTGACACTCCATTGGGGACCAAGGTGTCACTGATCTCCAAGATGTTTTGTAAGTGTTGTTATGGTTCCTCATGAGTCATCCCAGTGAACTGGCCACTAGAATGTAACAACTGCACCATATTCTGTTTCAATTCAAAGTTCCCTCTGGGCTCCGGTTTGCGGATACTAGAGGTCACATTTATCGCTGCTGGGATTGCCACTTTGCGAACTAGTCGTGTTGCCATTTGGTCAGGTAACAACTCTTCCTGATCTTTTGGTGGATGTTGTTACAACTTCTCTTGTAATCTTTTCAACTTTCTCTCTAAGGCTTCCCTCCTGAGCAAATGCAATTGTTGTACAAGTTTCAACAATGGTTCCACTAGCTCTCTCTTCCTTGCCATCTCTACAAGGACGACCTATCACCTGCAATAGCAGACTAAGACCAAGTTTCTCAACACATAAGGAAATTAAATATCACACAAAAACTGAAAAATTCACTAAACTTTGCAAGTTCCTCGGCAACGGCGCAAAAAACTTGTACGCGCTCCAGCGCACTCGTAAGCGTATGCAGTCATGCAAGAAATACAGTGGACTTTTTTAAGAGCTGAATGTCGAACCCACAGGGACTGGACCAATTCAGCGAATTATCGAGTTCAAGTGATAAAATTAACCTTCACAAGTGTTGATTATAGAAATTTAGGAAAATTCTAATTAAGTTTTGGGTTGATCACAAAATACTCGAGAAACAATACAAGAAGCAACTAGAGTTAAGGCTTAATAATCACGCAATGCTACAATTCACAATGGTTCAAGTATGAAAAAGTCAATTGTTGTCTCACATAATTAAAGTGCTATGTTCATGGTCTTTCGAGCCTCTAAACACGACAAACTAGTCTCACACCTACATCGTTAAACGGGGATGTGACATCCTAATTCATAAGCAATTTAATTACATGGATGTGGTTTACAGAGTTTGTGCACTTGATTATGGACTTTCGCACCTCTAATCATTTACCTGGACTTAGCTTCACAACTATTTCTACGATTGGTGATGTGATAATTCAAAGTAGGTGTCTAGCTCATCCTTTTTAATGACCCAAGCAAGGAAAATTAGGTATAATTTCTATCCTAATCGTGAATCGTACTGTAAAGGTACGAACTTTCTCCTTACATTCTCGTTTTGTAGCCTAGGGTTACTCTTTTTATCTTTTACCTAAGCTTAACGCATTTATTTCCATAGCGATCAAGAATAAAACAACAATAATGAAGAATGTAAGAAAAAACAACAACTAAAACTCAAACCAATGAAGAATTCATTAATTTACAATCATCTTACGTAGCCTCTACCCTAGAGGAAGGGTTTTAACCAGTCATGTTTGTACAAATACTGAAAAGCATGATTCAAGCAATTTACTTACAAGAATAATTAAAAGAGAATGAAATATAATCAACCCTAGGTAGAGTTCTTTTGTTCTCCCTTTGCTCCTTTACGGTTTCCCAAAGGTATTTCATGATCAATGATTTTAGGAGCTAAGGATTTCATTTATACTAAGTGGAATTGGAAAAATTTGCCCATGCATGAATCTTCTTCGTGGCACGTTGCCCATCGCCCCAATTTAGCTCAATGCCATGGAGAAAACGCGGATGCTCAGTGGATTGTGACCTCAGAAGGTTTTTGCGCTAGACTGTGCGCATCGCCCAGCGTGGCACGACGCTGGTCACACAGTTGGATGGGCGTGGCACGGCCTTGTCGCGTAAGTCCACTGGATTGGCATCCTCGTGCGTGCATCCTTCACGTGGCACGGTGCTGGGCGCGGAACACTCATAGTGTGGCACGCTGACTAGCACGGCCAGCCTTCCCTTTGGCCTGCCATGTTGCCTTCATATGCCATCCAAGCCAAACTTCCTTCCTTTGCTTCAACCGACATTGTTTAATCCTTCACATGCATTTTATACCAGCAAAACAAGGACTAATCATGTTGGTTAGTGCATACCCACAAAATATTAAAAATCACATGAGAATGTAATTAATCTAATTAGCAAAAATTACTTAATTAAGTTATAAAATAGCACTTGGGCACGTAATTATAAGATCAGCTAGATACCCTCATTTGTTCTTTACCGGCTCAGTTTCATCTTGAGGTATCAGTTTTGCGCTCAGGACCTATTTACTTTCATGTTCAGTTCATGTGTGCAAGTTTCTTTTATGTATGTGAATGTATATGTTATTCGTGAATTCAGTTAAGCTGTGTATTTTGAATCGGAGGTAAACCTTCTGTTAGGTTTCAGTTAAATGATCAGTATTTGAATATGATGATTGCACTTCCTTTGCTTTTCTGTGTGTTTTCCAACATTCAGGGGCGAATGCTCCAAAGGGGAGATATTGTTATACATCGAAAATCCAAAGATCAGACCCGAGAGTTGAAACAGAGGAAAAGTTGAAATTTTGCAGCAGACTTAGAACGTGTCGTGAGGAGACTCGTGAGGACTACCCACGAGTCATGATATGACTCGTAGGGAAGGTCCAGGTATTTAGAGTGAATACTGGAAGCAATGAGACCCCACAGGCAAGACCACAACTCGTTGTCAGGCCCCATGAGTCGTTGGGTCACCCGTGGGACAGGGGAATTAGGAAAAGGAAAGAATGTGGGTTGTACAATTGACGGGAGGTCCCCACAAGTCGTGGTCAGTCCCCTCGATTCATGGGGTGGGTTGTTAGCATGCCTGAAGTAGAATTTGACGAGTCGTGGTCACCTATAACGAGTCGTCAGGTCACTCGTTAGGGCCACCTGGCAGTTATTTTCTGTGAATTTAGTAAGGAATTTTCCATAATTCCTAAGTTCCTAAGGGAAAAACTACGACATTTTGAGTTATGAATAGTGACTTTCAAAGGGGTTAAGTTCATTTTAGGCCTCAGTCATTTATGCATGCAAGGTACATAAGTTTGAGAGGGTGATCAAGCTATTGTTCCTTAATTTCCTTCAATTCTCTATTGGTCATTCAAAGAAGTGTTCGAATCAGCTACCAACAGGTAAGTAAGGCTATGAATGGGTAATTTCTTTCTAAGCTTACCCAATCCCTCTCTAAAGTATGATATTTTATGTCTAATCTATGGGGTTTTAACCCAAGTGCATGAATCTTCGATTTCTATATATGTGTATGATTTGATCATGATGCTATTATTGACTTATGAAGAATGGGCAATTTTTATAATTTTTTCAATTAAAAATCATGTTTCTAGCTTATTGAATTAAAAGCCCATTGTTGCGATGTTTATGAAAGATGAGATTGGTGATGAATATATGATGATGATGAGATATTATGATGAAGAGCATGTTTTAAAGCTACCCATATTTACAATTATATTTTCAATGAGAATTGAGTATTTCTAAGTATGATATAGCTTCAGGCAATGCCCATATATTAAATATGAATGATGATTTTCCCGAATTAAGCTTACCACATTGTTTTGGAGCAAAGATTCCCAATTATATTCTCAGCTTATGGTATGTTTTGAGTTAATGTTTTCCTATATATAAGCTTACCACATGGTTTTGCAGCGAAGGCTCCCCAATTATGTTTTCAACTAAATTGAGGGTGAGGGAATCCACTAAATTGAGGGCTTCGCTCGCTCGCTCTAACGCTCGTTTAGTAGACAGCGAGTGGAGTGGATAAGCCCCTTTAGAGATAGGGGTGAGTACTACACGAGCTCGTAAGTAAAGTACGGAACGAGCCTTGTCTACGAAGCAGAGCGACCTCATTTTGCTTGCTTCTGGCGAAGCTTCTAGCTCTAAATAATAGGAATTCTGGTATGGTAGGAATACTGTCGACCATTACGAGCGATAGCGAAGAAGCCGTATAAAGGCGAGCAGCCCTTATAGCAATAGCAAACGGCCTACTTATAGCCTATCAACAGTATGTCTTGAGCTAAAGCTTCTCATATGCATGATTTCATAGTTGAGATTCATTTGATCATTGAGCTTTATCAATAGATGATATTGAGATTTGTTATAAAATGATGTTGAGCATATGCATGTTTTGGGAGTAATGTCTAGCACCGAGTAGGCTAAGGGTCGATCACCCTATGCCTCAGAACTACGCGTCAATGTAGGTTTATACATTATGACTTTGAGACCTCCCTTGTGAGCTTCCCATGCCCAGATGGGCCTTTAGATTGATATCCATATCATGGTATCGTTCCTATACTTGGCAAGGCTTTGGATGGCTCTACACACTTGAGCATGATAGTCGGGACCACATAAGCTCTATCGTGGTATGTTGGTTAAAATACGAGTCTCCCATTGTTCCTCGTGATTTCAGATATGCATATTCATTACTTATGAGATTTATGTAAATACATGTCCCAGAGCAGGTTTGACTCAATGTTCAACTTTACTTATAAATGTCAGAATTCAGTGTTGAGTCAATCGATTCAGTTATGATGTTATGAAGTTATGTTATGTTATGTTATGAAGAGATCATGATTTCAGAAAGAATGCATGCAAGCCCTACTCTCAGATTCTTATGTTCACATTTACATTATTCCTTGTATTTAAATGATTTTATTTACTTTAGCAGTTTTACTTACCTTGCAGACTCGGTACATTCCATGTACTGACCTCATTTTCTATGCTTTATTGATTCATGATATAGGACCCAACTCTCACACTCAGCCTTGCTTGTAGTCAGCTTATCAGAGTTAGCATTCTATTTGTGGGTGATTCCTTATTTCCTGCGAACTAGACTATTCAGCTTTCCCTTATGTATGTCAGTTTCAGTTTGGCTGGGTTAGTTGGGGTCTTTTCCTATCAACTCATCATGTTTAGAGACTTTTCAAATATATGTATGTATTCAGTTTCGAATTTTGTATTCTAA
This sequence comes from Datura stramonium, assembly GCA_018107945.1. Classification (NCBI taxonomy): domain Eukaryota; kingdom Viridiplantae; phylum Streptophyta; class Magnoliopsida; order Solanales; family Solanaceae; genus Datura; species Datura stramonium. The sequence continues at coordinate 8,651 of JACEIK010003899.1, forward strand.
TGTGATGTGCAAGTTAAACTTCCACTATGATTATTTTATCGATTATTCAGTTTCTTGAATGATATTAGATGTATGTTTATGCCATGGGTCGACTTGGGGTCTCTCGGGGCTCCTTGTCCCGTGTTATGATCCGGGCCCCTGTTTGGATCGTGACACGGTACTTGGTACCACAAGTGACCCCAAGCTAACCCATGGTATAACATTTTCACTGGTATACTAAGTAAAAATAAGAGGAAGCTTTATGACAATATAAGTTATTCAAGAAACTGTTTTGAAAAGAGTCAATATACATGAAAACAATACTAAATAACTATGTCTGAAGGTTAACTACTAACTGATGAGCTGCATGGACAAGCCCCCAGCTAACTCTAAATTCTAATGAATAAGGAACTAACTGAACAAAACCGTCATCCTTGGAAGATGAGGACTCACCAAATGACACTGTTGCTGATATCGTCGGAGGAAACTACTGACAATGCTGTGGCTGAGAACCTGCGCCTGTATCATAAAATGATGCAACATAGAAAGTATGCGTTAGTACTTTGAATGTACTGATTAAGTGAGAGATAAAATAAGTATGAATGAATAAGTAACTGAACTACAATCATATGAAATGACCAACCAAATACTGTAAACTGATAAAACTTAACTATAACTTATATGGTCAATAATGACCCTGGCTGGTGGTCATAAACATTTCTTGATGACTTAAATACTGAACTAAGATAAACTAAACTGAGATTGAGACTATACTGACAAGTGGGAGAGTCTATAATCGACAAATAACAACATGAGGTAAACGTGGAGTTCGATGTATATGCCTCATCAGTAGGACCTAATATAACTTTCAAAGATCTAAAGGCGTGAAATATGAGATAATTGTCTGGGCCCATTTGGGCTAAATAACATACGGAGGAAATGTAGTTCTAGGAACCTGGGTTCGCTGGAACCCCGATCTGCTTTGTGCTAAGTCCTACTCCTACTAGATAGCCCTAGTATGACAACTAAGCTGATAGACTGAAGCTGGGGCCCAAGACTAAGTCAAGGATACTTATCTGGAAGTACCCTGAGAGTCTTATTGGACTGAATAACTTTAACTGGTGTTCTATGACTTGCCAAAGCTGCTTATCTAGAAGCATCGTAACCGTCTTGAGAACAAACTGAAACTTATAACTGGGAGGCATTACTAACACCTCAAGAATTGACTATAGTCAAACTGATCAACTGACATTACTAAAAGATATTGAAAATAGTAATATTTTTACTAAGACTAAACTAGCATGCAAATGACCAAGAATAAATATGATAGTAATAACATGGGAATTCCATCATTGATAGAGTCGAGCAACATTAATGTCTAATCAATTAAGAAAGACCCTAATTACTGCATTCAAGAACTAGGGATAAAATCATCATAATTCATGTAAGAAGATAATGACCAAAATTATCACTAACAACAACCCTCGATACTCAAAAGAATTATAACAGGAAGAAATTCCATAATTTACTGACAATTGAACCTTGACGGTGAACTTCATAGCTAGAACTAATAAGAGATTTTAGGAGAGTTTTGGGGGAACAAGGGAAGAACAATTCCCTTGTTAAATACCCACATACCTAGTGTATAATCCTTAAGAGAAGCCTGAAGAAATCTGAAGAACTGTGGAAGCCCTAGTTTAGCTCTGAGATGCCTGACATGAATTTCTTTTCTCTTGAGATCATGAGACGAGTGGAATTAGAGGGTTTAAGTCGATTACCCCTTTAATTCTCTCCAAAACATGTCCAATATGACGTAGTTTAGAGCCTAGGAGTTTAGGAAATTATGGAAAAGCCCTTAAAAATTCCACAGGAACATTACACTTCTAGTCCCAACAAGGGACTGGACGAGTCGTTACTTAAGGGATGACTCGTTACGTGTCTCTTCATTAAAACTGGGAGACCTTATCCTGTCAGTCACCATGAGGGACACCATAACTCGTGGTGTACCTAACGACTCGTGGTGACAAGTCGTGATGAACACTGCCAAAAATTCAACATCCAACCAAAACTCTTGACCATGGCCAACTCCACAAGTCGTGGAGTCACTTCAAGACACGTGGCTGCCTCACATGGCATCTCCGTGGAGTCCACCTCAAACCTTTGACCAATATTCACTTGACGAGTCATTGCCTTGACCATGACTCATGGCCTCTCTCTTGGTCACCTCCTGACCTCGAGTTCCTGCAAATCCTCCCCTCACTTCACGAGTCACTCAACAACTCATGGAGTATTTCACGGGTCACTAGATGACTCATCCATTGGCCTGGTGTAGAAATTTTCTATTTTCTCTGTATGAACCCTCGGGTTTGATCTTAGGTCCCTTTGGGGTATTAAATTTTCTCGCTTGACAAACCTCCTCCAATTCTTCACCTCTCAAGAAAAGGCTAGTAAATGTTTCTTCCTGAATCTGTTCTTCCATCTCCCATCCAAATATTTCTTCATCCATGTTGGTTTGGGGTGCTGAAATGTTGTTTCCTTGGTTACTTGTTGAGCTGCCACTGGGAATGCTAATAGATTTATTCTGTCCTCTAACTGTTTTATTGCTACATCATGAATTTTAACTGTTTTAGTGAGGTCCAACAATTCACTCCGCAATTCCTGAACTCCTGAATCAATTGAAATAACTTTTTCAAACACCACCTCAAGAGTGTTTTCCATGCGAGATAAGAGTGAGTCATCACTTCCTTGACTACTCCTTTCAGCTAAACAGACATTGTTCTGACTTTGATTTTCATTATAAGAATACCCATAGCCTTGATTGTCTTGGTGGTACCATATATGAAAACCCTTCATATAATTCATTAATAGCTCTATTTGTTTCATCATGACTAGCAACACTGTATCTTTTCTCTGTTTTCTACACCACATCTTTTCCATAAATTGAGAGTCTCAACGTAAGGTGCCCCCTCAGACTCTGGCAATCACCTTACAAAAGGGCTCATTAGCATATCAATGATCACTCAACAGTGGAAAAATAAAACACCAACTCTGACAGTAAAAGTCAACTAACAAAGGTGCAAGAACATTTCAAATTAACAATCAACACAAGATATCAAGTTCTAGCCCCTGACAAAGGCGCCATTTTTGATAACGTCCAAACTACACTCCTCTTAACGAGAAAGTGTACACGGTCATTGTCCAAAACAAGTATTCCCGACGAATGTCAGGGACAAATCCCATAGAGACTAGTGAATGATTTGCACAAGAGTTGTTTTGGAAAATTTGAATTAAATCGCACCAATTAAGAGAAATAAAATAGTAAATTTTTTTAGGGGGTGGGGAATGAAGTTAACAATATTGTGGGTTCTAAACCAGCTGGTCAAAATAGAAAAATAACCAAAATTGATAGAAAATAATGAGTGAAAACTAGAGGTGTGGTGTAGATGGGTGCTCATCAAATAAGGATATTCTAGGTCATCAAATCATTGCGAATAAGTGTACATAACATTGGACAAGATGGCATCCTATGTTTTTCAACCTCATGGATTCTTTTTTCTCGAAAAGACACAATTTTATTAGCCCAATAGTGTTTGGGTTAGTAGATGAGATATCTCTAGACATCAACAAATACTTAGGATTATGAATATAGGTTTTGGCTATTTCTATCCCTACTCCACACAATCACATCCATTCTCACCATCAAATTCTCTCCCAATACTTGAATTCTTATCTATCAAGATAAAATCAAGTAAGAAAAGTAAACCCACTTTTGCAACTATGGATCATCAATTATAAATTAGAGAGAACTAAACATATTTATGCTAAAGCGATATTGAGATGAATCTAGCAATACCCAATCTAATTAAGCACCTATCATCACACACCTTTAGTTGATGATTTAGCTACTCGTGATTAAGAAACTAAAGAGTATATCCATTAATAAACTCAGGAATTTCATTATTAGGAGCAAGTAAAATCAAACTCAAAATATATCTACAACAATGGTTATACTATCATGACCTGAGCATAGGCCCGGATAGAAACACGGGACAGGAAACCCCGAGAGGCTCCAAGTTAACCCATGGCATGAACACAATAGTAAGGACTACACTACAAATAGATACTGGCATAACAAACATTCTTAAGTGTAAGTCTATATACATATAATCTGAAAGGAATAGCCAACAATGACTAGCTAACTACTGCATCATGTCTGAATAGGCTCTAACAATACTGATGAGCTGATGGGACAACACATACAACTAGTTGACAAATTCTAAAACTGAAAACATAACCATAGATAACAGATGTCCCCGAAGGATAAGGACTCACAAACAACTAGCTAAACTTGTCTGAGGGATAAGCAAGACTAGAGATGCGGCTGAGACTGAACCCTCGAACGTGTATTATGAGACGATAAAGAATAAAGTATGCAGTTAGTACTTGAAATGTACCGAGTATGCAAGGTAAGTAAAACGGATAGTTAAAATACATAAGAGTACATAAGAATAGTACAGCATGAATGCAAAGTAAATATCATAACATAACATGAGGACTAAAGGTTTTCAAATCATTCATAACTCATTCATAATAATAACCATAGGAAATCTTTTTAGAAACTTAACTTGAGCCAAAGTAACATAACATGACAATGCATAAAAAACATGTAGAACAATGGGAGGACCCGTCATAACTGACACCATCATGATAGAGCTTACATGATGCCCCAACTATCTCATTCAAGTGGGCAGAGTCATCCCAGGCTTTCTAGGCAAGAACGTGCAGTATGTGATATGATGAAAATGGGATCCATTAACATTTGGATATATATAAACTACAGTGGCACGTAGTTCTGAGATATCGGCGTAGTTCTTTGAATGCCAGGCTACTCGGTGCAAGACATTTCTCCCAATAATATGCACATTTGGACTTGTACGGTAACCATAAAATCATTCATGATGTTCGTGGACAAATAAATAATAACATCATTGATCCCACTTTAAAATACATGTTTAGCCATGAACAAGGGCTCATGAATTGGCCAAGAGTAATAAATCAATCAATCATGAAAACCATGCATACTTGTAAAACATGTATAAAGTTGAGATTTCATAAATACATGATAAGTACTTGAGAGAAATAAAATCATAATAAATAATTCATAATTGGGCTAATTAAAATCAAGATCATAATGAAATCATAACTTGACTTTTCACTACACATACATAATTGGGCATAATTGGATTTAAACTCAATCCTATAATTTATATTCAAAATAGTTATAAAATATGCCCATAGATCATAAAACATGATTTAATACATGAAAGGAATTGACCCATAGATAGATCATTGAGAATTTCACAAGAAATGAGATAAACCTCATAGATCATGAAAGTTTAATATAGAATTGAAATTCATGAAATTGAGAAGAATTTAGGGCATGAGTGTGAAAGGAACTCTCACAGATGACCTCACATACCTGGGTAAATTGTATCAACACTCTCATTTGAAAGCCCAAAGGAAATTAAATCGAATTTGGAGAGATTCTTCAAAGTTGATCTTCAAGGAAAGGCTCTAAGTTGCATGCATGGAGTGGAGATACGTAGAATAGGTTTAAAACCCTTAAAACCCTACTAACTGAGCTTAAAATGACGTAGTTTAGGACCTTGGGTCTTAGGAATGATGAAAATACCCTTAACAAAACACCTGCAAATTCTACACTGCCAGGGACAACGACTGGTACAACGGGTCATCCCTTGCTTTAACGGTCGTTCCTTCCCACGTTGGTTCATTCCATTTTCCAGACCCATACCTGCACCACCACAAGTACCACGAGTTGTACCTTTCTCCCATGACTTGTGATAACCATCCGTTGTCACCATTTCCCACCGACTAGAATCCCTTCCAACAGAACCGTACAACGACCCATCCTATCGGACCACGAGTCGTCATATGACTAGTGCCATCCCTCTTTGACCAAGACCATCCTCCCAATGATCTCCATACATTGACTCGTTCCTCGACTAAGGGGTCGTTCTGAGACCCATTACTTCTAAGTCTATTTCTGTAGATTCCCACCATAAGCCCTCCAATGAGTTGTTAGACCCACCAACAACCCGTACAACTAGTCGTTCTGAGAAGAAATCTCGGATTTTCTGCTACTTCTCATTTCAAATTATGGGTCTAGTCTTATGCACTTCTAGGTTATTACAATATCTCCCCTTTGAGAGCATTCACCCTCGAATGTGTGTGAACATACTGAAAAACTAAGAAATGCAACTGCCATGTGAAATATTGAACATTTAAGCTGAACACTGACGGAGTGACTAACACCGAACTAGAATATATGACTAAACTGAATTCATGAATCACATATACATACATTGACATGAAGGAAACTGGAGAACATAAACTGAATTAAATACTAAGGAGGAAACTGATACCTCAAGCTAGAACTGAGCCGGAAGGGAATACATACGGGTATTTAGCCATCTCCCACATAGCTCCCTCAACATGCTGGTTCCTTCACAAGACCTTGATTGAGGCTACTTCTTTATTTATTAGCTTTCAAACTTGACGATCAAGTATTTCCACCGAGACCTCCTCATAGCTAAGGATATCCTTCACACCTATATGCTCCACTTGAACAATCAAAGTCGAGTAACCCAAGCACTTCTTTAAGAGTGATAGATGGAAGACTAGATGAACTGAAGCCAATTCTGAGGGCAACTCCTATTTATAAGCCATCCTGACAACACGTCTCACAATTCGGTACGGGCCCACATAACGGGGACTGAGTTTCCGTTTCTTTCCAAACCTCATCACTCCCTTCATGGTAGATACCTCTAGAAATACCTAATCATCAACTTTAAACTCAAACTCTCTCCTCCTCACATCCGCACAGGATTTTTGGAGACTATGAGCTTTTTTCAACCTGTCCCTTATAAGCTAAACTTTCTCCATTGCCTCATGAAATGAATCTGGTCGTATCAACGCAACTTCACCGACTTCGAACCAACAAATAGGCAATCTACATCTTCTCCCATATAGTGCCTCAAATAGAGCCATTTAAATGCTGGAACGATAACTGTTTTTATATGCAAATTCAATGAGAGAAAAATGATCATCCCAACTACCCTTGAAATCAATCACACACGCTCTCAACATATCCTCAAGAGTTTGAATGGTCCGCTTTGCCTAACCATCTATTTGCGAGTGAAATGTTGTGCAAAACTTGACCTGAGTACCCAGTCCCTTTTAAAACGATCTCCAAAACTTGGAGGTAAAATAAGTACCTCTATTTGATATGTTGGACAAGGACACTCCATCCAACTGAACTAACTTCAAAATGCATAACATAGCATAATCCTCGGCTGAGTCAGTAGTTTGGACCGGTAGAAAATGAGCTGCCTTAATCAACCTGTCCACAATTACCCAAAAAGAGTCATACTATCGGCGTATATGAGGCAACTCCATAATGTAGTCCATATTTATTTCCTCCCACTTGCATGTAGGGATACCAATGTCCTAAAGCACACCTCCTGGTCTCTAATGCTCAACATTCACCTATTGACAATTTGGACACATAGCCACAAACTCTATTATCTCTTTCTTCATGCCACTCCACCAATAGTTTCCCGTAGGCCACGGTACATCATGGTGGCACTTGGATGGATAGAATATCTGAAAACCATGAGCTTCCTGCAACATTTGATCTCTCAAATCATCAACACCCGGAATACCCAAATGACCCTGATATTGTAGCATACCATCTCCCCCTTGGAAGAAGACCTCCACCTTCTAATTCTGAACGGTTTCCTTTAGCTTTACCTGAATAGGGTCCTCGTCTTGCCTAGCTTTGACCTCTGTCACCAAGGAAGATTCTGATCCATGCTGAACAATGACACCACCATCAGTCAAGTCAACAAGATGAACTCCTACTTATGCAAGTCGATGCACATCCATCACTAAATCTTTCCTTACCTCATCTACATGAGATACACTCTCTATGGAAAGCCTCCTAAGAGCGTCTGACCCCACATTGGCCTTTCCCGAATGATAAAGGATACTCATATTATAATCTTTAAGAAGCTCCAATCACCTTATCTGACGTATATTTAGATCCTTCTGGGTATATATTTATTATAGGATACTGTGGTCTGTAAACACATCCACATGGACCCCGTACATATAGTATCTCCAAATCTTCAAGGCAAATACCAATGTCGCCAACTCGAGGTCATGATTCGGATAAATTCCTTTCATGGACCTTTAGCTTTATGGAAGCATAAGTTATGGCCTTACTGTGCTGCATTAGTACACAACCAAGGCCGATCCTCAAAGCATCACAATATACCACAAACCCATCGGTACCCTCAGGTAGGGTCAACAACGATGTTGAGGTACGTCGAGTCTTCAAATCTTGGAAGCTCTTCTCACAGGCCTCCGACCATTTAAACTTTACTTTCTTCTGGGTGAATTTAGTCACGGTGCCAAAATGGATGAAAACCCCTCAATGAACCTTCGATAATAACTATCTAAACCCAAGAAACTCTTGATATCCAAAGGATTCACTAGTCTAGGTCAATTCTTCACCGCTTCCATCTTTTGAGAGTCACCTGTACACCCTCACTTGACACCATATGAACCAAAAATTCCACCGAGTCTATCTAAAACTTGCACTTGCAGAACTTAGCATACAAATGATGATCCTTCAAAGTCTATAACACCACCCTCAAATGAGCGGCATGCTCCTCCTCGCTCCGAGAGTATATAAGGATATCATCTATGAGCACAATCACGAACATATCCAAATATGGCTTGAACACCCTGCTTATAAAATCCATAAAAGCTGTAGGAGCCTTCATTAGTCCAACAGACATAACTGCAAACTCATAGTGACCGTTCCGAGTCTTGAAGACTGTCTTCGGAATGTCACTTTCTCTAACTCGGAGCTGATGGTATCCTCTTCTGAGGTCTATCTTAAAAAAGCACTTGACACCCTAAAGCTTGTCACACAATCATCAGTCCTGGGTAGAGGATACTTTTCTATAATGTGAATAATCAATTCACATTCGAAGGGAACCATCCTTCTTATGAACAAAGAGAACCGGTGCACCCCATGGGGATTTACTCGGTCTAATGAAACCCTTGTCTAAGAGATCCTTCAACTGCTCCTTCAACTCCTTTAGCTCAGCTCGGGCCATTCTGTAAAGAGGAATAAATATAGGATATGTATCAGTAAGAAGGTCAATACCAAAATCGATCTCCTGCTCTAGAGGAATCCCTGGTAAATCATATGGAAACACTTCTAGGTATTCACACACTACAGGAACTGACTGAATTTCGGGATTTCGGATGTAGCATCCTTAACCCTAACTATATGGTACACGAAACCTTTATAAATCATATTTCTAGCCTTAGGGTAAGAAATGAAGTGACCTACAAGCACAGCCGAACTACCCTTCCACACTAGGACTGGCTCAGTTGATAATTTGAACACTATTGCATGGGTTCTACAATTGATTGAGGCATAACATGCATGTAGCCAATCCATGCTGAAGATAACATCAAAATCTGTCATGGCTAACTATACTAAATCTGCCGAGGTGACTTTCTAAAGAACTGTGACAGGACAATTTCTATATACTCGTTGAGCTATAACTGAATCACTGACTGAGCAAGAGATTGAGAATGGTTTTGAAAGCATTTCGGGGTTGACCACAAAAATACTGGCAACATAAGGCGTCACAAAAGATAAAGTAGCCTCTAGATCTAATAATGCATAAACATCAAAGGAACATACTCGTAATATATCGGTGACCACATTTTGTGAGGTCTCCTTCTCCTGTCGAGATGCAGGGGCATAAAACCTGTTCTGGTGTTAGCCACCACTGCACTGGTGGATGCACATTACTGAGCTGGGCCTGTCTAGCCAACGGACAGTCACGGCGCATATGTCCAGATCTACCCACCCATAATAGATATTTGATCCCATCAAGCACTCTCCCTTATGACTCTTGCCACACTTCCCGTAGGACGGAAAGGTGCACTCTGTCTGCATACTCCTCTGGTCCCTCGAACCTGAGGTTCTGCTCCACTGATCACATCGCAGTTAGATGGAGCACTGGCCAATGATAGCACTGGAGCTAAATACCTCTGCTGAGACTGCTGGCAATGTTTGCCTCCCGATCTCTGCTACGAAAACCCATAACTGTCTATCATGGCCCTCTTGGCCTCTCTCTCTATCTATCTAAGATGTACCGCCTCTATCTGCTAGGCATACAGAACACATCAAGGAAATTTAATGTCCTGGTGAAGCATAATAGTGCTACAATCCTTGAATAGGTCGTCTGCTACTCCATGCACAAACTGGCTCACCTGAGCTCTCTTATCAGCCACTACCTCTAGGGCATACTTGGACAAGCGAGAGAACTCCAAAGCATACTCCTGGACCGTCATGTTACCCTGACCTAGGTTCACAAACTCAACTAATTTAATCTCCGTCATCTCACAAGGGAAGAACAAATCATAAATTGCTACATGAAACTCATCCCAAATAGTAGGTCCTACTCCAACTATCCTGCTATCCTTCCATTGCCTGAACCAAATATGTGCAACCCCTTTAAACTAATACAAGGCTAGATCTGTGCGCTCCTCCCCGATAACCCCCATGATCTAGGTGATCTTCAGCATTCATCAATAAACTCATGGGGATCCTCGTCCACCTTTGACCCAACGAACTTCGGAGGGTTCATCCTTAGAAAAAATGTAACCCTCACTGTAGCCACATTCCCATTCTTAGGGACATGTGCTACCTCCTATTGCTTGACTTGGGCGCCAAAGCCTGAGCTAGCATCTATATGGCTGCCTTGAACTCTGCGTGGCAAATTTGCTTAGGTACAGGAACCTCTAGGGCTGGTAGGGCCTGCTGGTGCCCATTTCTGTTGCCATTCTCATGGCCATTTCCATTTCCATTTCTTCTTTTGTTAACTCGACGAGGACAAATGATTCTGCAAACGCGTATAGCATGAGTTAGAAGGATAGAGAGACATTTCATCGCACAACATAGATCATGAAAGAAGGGAACATTTCCTAAACGTCTCTTAGCCTCTTCGTCTTAAATATGGCATGCTTCACAGCGTGAAAAAGACTCTACTTAGTGCGGCTTTCAGACACCCTAGGACAATTCAAATTGAAATAAACCTCATAGGACATAAAACTTTAATCTAGAATTAAAATTCTCGGAATTGAGATGAATTTAGAGCATGAGACTGAAAGGAACTCTCATTTATGACCTCACAAAAAAACCCTTAATGAAAATCCTAGAAATTCTGCACTGCCAGCGATAGTGACTGGTACAACGGGTCATCCCTTGCTCTAACAGGCCGTAACTTCCCTCATTTGTTCATTCCATTTTCCAGACCCAAACTAGCACAACGACAGGAAGCACGAGTCATGCCTTGCTCTAACGATTCATGATAACCATCCGTTGTCACCACTGCCCACCGACTGGAAACCCTTCCAATATAATCGTACAACGAACCGTCCTACCAGACCACGAGTCGTCCTGTGACTCGTGCCAGCCTTCTTTAGCTTAGACCATCCTTCCAAATATCCCCATACAATGACTCATTACCTCAACCAATGGGTCATTCTGAGACCCGTTACTTCCATGTCCATTTCTGCAGATTCTCACCACGAGCCGTCCAACGAGTCGTTTGACCCACCAACGACATGTACAATAAGTCATTTTGAAAATAAATCTCAGATTTTCTACTACTTCTCATTTCAAATTTTGGGTCTAGTCTTAAGCACGTCCGGGCTATTACATATACCTTGTGAAGGAAGAAGATGAAAATAAGATAAGTAATATTCAACAATCTCTTCCAATGGGGTTCTTCTCTCGCCAAATTAGAAGTAATGTTCAAAAGAGCTCAAAAGTTTGTACAAAGTACATTCTTCTAGACTATATATAAAAATTGGGCATCCAATCTCTCTTTTCAGTGTTTGACATAATTGCCCCTGTTCATGCATTTTGTCACTTTCAGGGGAATCGGCGGTTCGCCGGTTGCATTTCGAGAAACAATCATCCATTATCTTTTTCACTTCTAGTGATGTTCTAGGACCATTCGAAAACCATGATCCGCTGATTACTTTACTCCTTGGTCTAGCAAGTTCCACCACATATAGGTGATTTAACCGGCTAGTCGCCGATTGATTTCCGTGTCCACCGATTGTATTTTCTCCTCAAATCAGTGGTTATCTGCATTTGATTGACATTTCGCTGGTGTCCACCTGTGGAGCGTTGATTTTTACTTGATTTCTGCCTTCTTACTCCACTTCTTGCTCTTTCTCTTAAACTTAAATACCTACACATATAAAGGAAAAAGGAATAAAATTCATCTAAATGACTTGAAAAGTAAGTTAAAGCTCATTCTTAAGAGACTAATGAGTTGGTAAATTACCAAATCATCAGTACGCAGTGGAGATGGTTATGGACCAGAGAGCCCGTATGAACATATTTGTGTATGGACTGTAAGATTCGATAGTCAAGGAATGTAGGGCTGCAATGCTGAATAGTGACCTAGACTTCTCTCGATTGGTTATATACGCCAAGCAGAGAGAGGCATATCAGATAAAATAAAGGCAGAGAAAGGCCAAGAGGGCTAGGACAGGCAGCTTTAGGCTCTCCCAATAGAGGCCCAATGGCGGGCATCATGAGCAGTCCCACCAGAGGTCGTCGGCCTCAGCGTTATCATCATCCAGTGTTCCATACAGATCAAGGTGTTATCGAAGGATCAAGGCATCAGGTTCGAGGGGCTTGAGAGACACACTGGTAGAGCGCATCTTTCCAGTCTACAAAAAATATGGTAAGAACGACATAGGAGAGTGCCTAGTTGGATCAGATTTTTGCTTCGGGTGTGGGAAACACAAGCACACGTACAGGGAGTGTCCTTTAGCGAGATAGGGTGATAGAAGAGGTCGTGCCTAGACTACCAGTTCAATAGCACGTCCTTCTCAGTAGGGTGCATCCACTAGTTCAGGTTGGGGTCAGCATTAGGATAGATTTTATTTCATCTTATCTCGTCAAGAGCAGAAGGTCTCTCCCGATATGGTCACTGGTATTTTACGAGTATTTCATCTTCATGTATATGCATTGTTATATCAAGGGGATACCCTAAATTTTGTGACGCCATATATTTCTATTAGTTTCAGCGTCAATCCCGAAATCTTATCAGAACCCTTTTAGTCTCTACTCTAGTCAGTGACTCAGTTAAAGCTCGACTGGTATACAAAAATTGCATTGTCACAGTCCTTTGAAAAGTCACCTCATACAATCTAGTAGAGTTAGAAATGACTGATTTCGATGTTATCTTTGGTATGGAATGGTTGCATGCATGTTATGCCTCATGAATTGTAGAACCTATATGGTAGAGTTTTGAGTTTCGGGTGAGCCAGCTCTGGAATGAAAGGATAGTTCAGTTGTGCCTGTAGGTCGCTTTGTTTCTGGTCTTAAGGCCAGAAAGATTATTTCCAAGGGTTGTGTGTACCATCTAGTTTCGGTTAAGGATGCTACATCCGAGACCCCGACTCTTCAGTCTGTCCCTGTTGTATGTGAGTATCAAGAGGTTTTTTCAGATGATCTACCAGGAGTCCCTCCTGAGCGGAAAATTGACTTTGGTATTGACTTTTTTCCCAATATGCAGCCTATATCCCTTCCTCCTTACAGAATGACTCCATCTGTGCTAAAGGAGTTGAAAGAGAAATTGAAGGAACTTATAGATAAGGGCTTTATTAGACCTTACAATCCCCCTGGGGTGCACCGGTTCTCTTTGTTCAGAAGAAGCATGGGCCTCTTCAAATGTGTATTGACTATCAGCAGTTGAACAAGGTTACAATCAAGAACAAGTATCCCCTTCCTAGAATTGATGACTTGTTTGAGCAACATGAAGGTGCTAAGTGCTTCTCCAAGATAGACCTTAGATTCGAGTGTTATCATCTCAGAGTTGGGGAGAGTGACATTCCAAATACAGTTTTTCAAACTCAATATGATCACTATGAGCTTGTAGTAATAGTTATGTATTTTGGACTAACAAATGCTCTTTCAACATTCATGGATCTAACAAATAGGGTATTTAAGCTATATTTGGACATGTACGTGATTGCCTTCATAGATGACATCCCCATATACTCTCGAAGTGAGGAGGAGCATGTCGCTCATTCGAGGATTGTGCTACAGACTCTCAAGGATCACCTACTGTTTGCTAAATTTAGCAAGTGTGAGTTTTGGTTGCATTTGGTATCATTTTAGGCCATGTGGTGTCAAGTAATGGTGTGTAGGTGGACTCTCAAAATAGAGAAGCTGTAAAGAATTAGCCTAGACTAGTTAATCCTTTGGATATTAGGAGTTTCTTGGGTTTACCAGGGTATTACAAGAGTTTTGTTGAAGGCACAGATGGATTCATGGTGTATTGTGATGCCTATAGGGTTGGTCTTGGATGCGTGTTGATGCAGCATGGTAAGGTCATTGTGTATACCTCTAGATAGCTTAAGACTGATGAGGTGGTAATTTACCAACTCATTAGGCTTTTAAGCATGACCTTTAGCTTAGTTTTCAAGTCATTTAGATGAATTTTATGTCCTTTTTGTGTTTTTATGTGCAGGTATATAAGTTGAAAAGAAAGGGAATGAGTTGGAGGAAAAAGGATGAATTCAGGTGAAAACGTCACTCCACTAGAGGACACCGGTGAAACACTAGTCAATTGCAGGCAACAATTGGTTTGAGGAGAAAATGCAACTGGCGGCCCGCGGACATCAACTGGCAACTCGCCAGTTCCATCGCCGACAGGTGCTGGATCTTTCTTGACCAAAGATGAAATTAACCGGCAGATTGCGGATGCAAATGGGCGAACCACCGAAGGTATCGCCCAAAGGTTCTGTAACGGCTCTAGATCAGAGAAGAAAATGAACGACAGCTCGCGGATTGCAACCGCCGAACCGCCGGTTCCATCACAAATGAAAAAATGTCTGAACATGGGAAATTATGTCTAGCACTGAAAAAGAGGAGATTGATTGCCCTATTTTTTATATAGTCTAGAATAAAGTACTCTCCACAAATCTTTGAAGATTCTTTTTTCTTAGAAAACAAAAACCCTATTGGAGAAGAAATTTGAACATTTCTCTCTCCTATTTTCATTTTCTTCCTTAGCAAGATATAACCATTGTTGCGGATATATTTAGTTTGATTTTTCTAGATCTTAGAAATGAAATCATTGAGTTTATTAATGAATATGCTCTTTTGTTTCTTAATTGTGAGTAGCTAAATCATTAGCTAGAGGAGTGTGATGATGGGTGTTTAATTAGATTGGGTATTGCTAGATTCATCTTAATATTACTTAATTAGTGTTAATCCGTTGAATTCCCTTCAAAATTGTAATTGGTTGCCCCTAGTTGCGAATATGGGTTTTGTTTTCTTACTTTATTTTTCCTTGAAAAAGAATAATTAAGCATTGGGGGGAAATTTGATAGTGGGAATGGATGTGATTGTGTGGGGGTTGGGCTAGAAATAGCCAAAACCCATATTAATAATCAATTAGTGGTTGATGGCCAGAAATAGGTCAGCTACTAACCCAAACTATATTGGGCTAGTTGAATTGTGTCCTGAGGTTCGAAAGGACTCGAGAAAAAGGTTCCCAGGAGGTTGAAAAATATCGGCCACCGTTTCATCCAAAGTTATTTCTAATTATTCGCAATAATTTGATGATCTAGCATATCCTCATTTGATTAACACCCCATCTACACCATACCTCTAGTCTTCACTCATCATTGTCTCTCAATTTTGGTTATTTTATTATTTTGACTAGCTTAGTTACAATCCACAATATTATTGACTTTATTTTTCCGCAAAAATTTACTTTTTATTTCCCTAGATTTGGTGCAAATTAATGCAAATTTTCTAAACAACTCTTGCGCAAATCATTCACTAGTCTCTGTGGGATTCGACACCCAAATCCATCGGGAATATTAGTTTTGAGAAACGACCATTTACGCACTCTATTTAAAAGGGGTGTAGTTTGGACATTATCAAAAATGGGGCCATTTGCAAGGACTAGTGCTTGATATCCTTGAGTTGTTTGCTAATTTGAATTGATCTTGCATCTTAGTTGTTTGACTATGTTCTTTTTGTTGGTCCTTAGGGTGAAATCATATGAGCTAACACTCGCAAACACGAGATAGTTCGGTTGAAGGAAACATAGAGCATGATGAAGATAACCCTATTATTCCAAAGGTTGCAAGGGCCATTGCCTACTAATTATGTTGGGGAATGCAGTGTTTCACGTCACTAGTACGATGTTACACTTATTTTGGATGAAAGGGCTCTTCAGGGGTAAATCGAGTTAGGATGCGAACCGCTATTTGAGGAATTTATTTTAAATTTTCCAGCCATTTAACATAACAAATATAAGTCAAGAGTTTATTCGGTTGAGGCTCTTTCTATTCTCTCTAACGGGAGAGGTAACTATGTGGTTGGAGGAGCTATCTACGTCTTTTATTACCTCATGGCAATAGTTGACAGAAGATTTTTTGGATAATTTTTTCCCTCCCTCAAATATATTGCAGCTGAGGAATGATATTATAAACTTTATACAAGAGTCGGGTGAGCGTTTGCATGAAGCATAACTGAGATTCAAGAATAAAGTGTCTCTTTGCCCTAACCATTGTCTCCCCGATGGAGTGCTCCTTCAACGATTTTATTGAGCTCTGGACTCCAACAATAAATCTGTTTCCAATAATCTAGATGTAGGATCAATCATGGATCAGACGTATGGTTTAGCTAAAGCCTTCTTGGATAGAATGACAAAGAAGAATAGAGCATGGAATACGAGGGAGACTAATGTATCATCACATGAATTTGGATTTAGTGTGCTAACAATTAAATGTGAAAAAAAGACGAAGAGAGAGATGCAAATCTAGATAAGATAATGACTCAACTGGAGTCAATAACTAAGCATGTGATAGTAGTCGGGCCTAAAGTTGTAAATGTTGTGGGAATGCAAGATCTAATGCTTTTTGAAGGGGATTCTTCGCCACCAAGATACGAACAAGAGTGATAATATATGCCAGATCAGATGGAGGGTTCTCTACCTGGGTATCAAGGGACTAATCAAGGCCCTTGGCGCCCACGGGAAGAGAATCAAGGTTTGAGGAGCCGTGATGCACAAGGGTGACCCGATTGAAATTAGAGATGGGGTAATAGAGACCAAAATCGTGAGGGGACTGCTATCATTGAAGCTCGAACCTGTATGTTTACCCTCCTAAAGATGAGAACGCCCAAGTTCAATCGGGTGTGAGTGATGTAGGGAATTCAAAAATTGAAGAAATGTTGGCAAGGGTTCTCAAGAAAGTTCAATAAACTTATAGTGAGGTCAAGGAACTAAAAGGGGAGGTGTCTAACCTTTCCCCAATGGTGATTTCACACTCAGTTTAAATCAAGCATTTGAAAGCCCAAATGAACCACTTATCCTCCCAACTGAACCCTCGAATGAAGGAAACACTTCTTAGTGATACAATGCCAAATCCCAATAAGGATACTCAATGCATGCCACTGTTATGAGGAGTGGTAGGATGCTTGGAGATGTGGGCGCTAAGCCCAAGGAAGTTTTGTGCCCCAAAGGCAAGTGATGCAAAATAATCAGATGCGGTACCACAACCACAAATTGGTTGTGATAATGTTAAGGATGAAGGTGATGGAGATGTTGATGAGATTCCCTTAAATTATGAAGATGTAGATACAGGAATGAAGTCCTCATGTCAGAAATAAAAAGAACTAAGACTTCCCCCTCCTTATCCACAACGGTTGGCCAAGAAGAAAAAGGATGATCAATTTAGCAAGTTCATCGACATGTTCAGCAAATTGTCTATAAATATACCATTGGTGGATGCTTTACTTCAAATGAACGGATATACAAAGTTCATGAAAGAATTTCTAAAGAAGAAGAAGGTTGTAGATGTGGGCACTGGAGAGACAACACATAATTGTAGTTCTATGATGATGAGCAACCTGGCCCCAAAATGGGAGGATCCAGGAGCCTTCAAAATATCTTGCACTATTGGGTTATGTGTGTTCAAGAAACCCCTTGTTATCTCAGGGCGAGTATAAATTTGATGACCCTCATAATCTTCAGGAAGTTGGGTCTTGGGAACACCAAACCTAGAGATTGTTGATGGCTAATCGCTCTATGAAGAAACTTGTGGGTGTTTTGGAGGATTTACTGGTGAGGGTAGATAAGTTGATTCTACCAGCTGACTTTTTGGTTTTCAATTGTGAGAATGATGTGAAAGTTTCAATCATTTTGGGGAGACCAGTCCTTGCCACGGGTAGAGCTTGGTAGATATGGAGCTAGGTGAGCTCAAGTTTCGGTTGGAGGTGAAGAGGTTACCTTCAAGGTGTGCCAATTCGCTGAACCTCCTGATGAATGCAAAGTTATTGGAGTGTTGAATAAAGGGAATGAGTATGGAGGATTTGATATGGAGGAGGTTGAGTCGTAGGATGATCCTCGAGAGAATGAATTCTAAATGAGAGATACGTCGTGCCACGATGTTAACTAAGGCTCTTCTTAGAAGATAGCCCAAGTGTTTGCTTTTGAATGTTTTAATATTATTGTTGCTTTTGCTTTTTCAAGACTAAGTAGGTGAGGAGCAAGGAGGAGGAGCACAAAACAAGGCAGGAACCGCGCTCGACCGGAGAACCGCCAGTCTAGATGTGCGAATCACCGCCTCCTTAAGTCATGAAAGCAGAAACCTAGGAACAATATGGTCAAATCGGCGAGTCACCGGTGGAACTTCTACACCAGTTCGTGAACTGCCGCTTCACTGCTGGCTCAATTCAGAACACCTGAGATATGGGGGAACGAACGGTTAAATATCAGTTGGGAGTAGTAGTTATCACTGAGTGAACCGGGATTCAGCGCACTTAGAATTCTAAAAATATGTGCCATCATTGGTGTTAGCCCGAACGGGCGTCAACTTTAGTGATCGAACAATCATGCCTCTAGACCCTAGCAAGGTATATTGGGTCCTATATATGGGACTTATACATTGAACTCTGCTTATTAGCTCACGTTGTTATGTGTCGGTTAACAGACTCTCCCATAATATAGTACAGTTCAGTTCAGTTTTAGTTTTCAGTTAAAGTCACAACTTCAGTTTTTAGTGCATGTACATTGCCCTTATTTCAGTTTTTACTTGTACTTTCATTATGCATTTTTATATTACAATTCTGTATTAGTGTTTATGCATCTCAAATAGGGCCATTGTACTTCAATTCAATTTTATGCATTCAATATAGCCTTTTAGATTATCAGTGTGTTTACTTTAAATAAGTGCGCATCTCACATGTTCAGTAGATCCGACATACTAACCCCATATATTCTCTTGCTCTTTATTGTATTATGATCTAGGTTTAGGTACTCAGGTGCAGCATCATAATAAACTTTGATCCAGTGCCCATCAGCATAAATTAGTGGTAAGTCCTCATCATTCAAGGGATAAAGTTGTGTTCTTTTAATGCCTTGTTTTATTATTTTAGTTTTAGAATGTAGAGTTAGTTGGGAACTTGTCCTAGTAGCTCATCAGTTAGTAGAGGCTTTCCAAATAGACCATAACATTTTAGCTTTGTGTTTATGTCAAAGTAATTATTTGTCTCTTTCACTTAAATTTAGTTTGTTCTAGTATTTTTATAAAATGTTTTGCTAAGTTTAAATTGCTTCCACTCAAGTCTATTTATAAATCAGATCTCACTAGTATTATGTTATGCCATGGGTTAGCTCGGGGTCACTTGTGGCTCCAAGCATTGTGTAACTTTTAGGGTGTAGAGTCGGGTCGTTGATAAGGGGCATATTTATATGCCAAATCGATACTCAAATGTATAGCTTTTGCTTTGTTTGTCCAATAATGTGTGTACATTCTCATGTAAATTGTACG
>JACEIK010003899.1:43412-74479 GCA_018107945.1 Datura stramonium
GTTAGAGCCAGCCAGGCACCAGAAGTGCTTAGGCTCAATAGTCTAGCAGTTCAGGTCCTAGTAGGGCACCAGGTGCCAGTCATACCCCCCAAGGTGGGGCGTGACAATTAGCCGATGTAGTGATCGATGCCCTCAGCAAGTTATCAATGAATAGCCTCGTGATTTTCATAGGCTTTCTTGTTTGGGATTTCACTTAGTTGATTTAGCTTGAGGTACAATTATAGTTCAAAATTGTTCATAGTCTTCTCTTGCGATGGATATTAAAGTAAAGCCAGATGATAATCCGATATTGCTTAAGTTAAAGGAAGCAGTCCTCAAGAGAGAGGTGGAAGCATTCTCCAAAAAAGGAGATGGTGTACTTCATTATTGAAACCACTTTTGTGTTTTTGATGTAGATGGTTTAAGGTAGCAGATATTGATAGAAGCCTAAAGTTCTAAGTTTTCTATTCACCCATATCCATGAATCACTCAAAGTATGGTCATAAGTGAAATTTACGATGCTATCTTACACAAGGGATTAAATTTTCAACATTAATCTTTTCAATATTTGAAAGACTTCAAACATCCCTGTCATAATATAAATCATGATTGACTCCTCCAACCACTTAAGATTCATCAAAAATTTACTAGGTTGATTTTGCCCACATTCATAGAATGGTTCAAATCTTAGTATGAAGGTATGAGGTATTACATTATCGTCATACGGGGAGACCTGTGAATTGCTTACTAGTGTCAAGAAGTTCCACCATATTCTTTTTCAACACAAATGAACCTCCTGCTTCTAGTCTACGAATGTGGGAGGTGACACTATCTGCAGTGGGATTGCCACTTCACAAACTAGTCTTTGAGCAACCATTTCTATAGGAACAATCTCACGATCCTGAACCTGTTGGATTGGATAAGAAGTAGCTTCCTCATTTTCTGATTAAATACTCGTTCAGGTTTATTATATGATTCAACGACATCTTTATCATGTGCCTCTTACTGCAGTAGTGAAAATGTACCTATAGAAATAACAATTAAGATCAAGTTGTTAACACTTGAATAATTAAACAGTAAGAGAAAAACTAAAATTTTGCGAATTTATTAGTCCTCAATAATGGCAATAAAAACTTATTATCGACATCCAACTACACGCAAGTGCATGTAGTTGTCCAATAATAAGGGATTTTTTAAGTCCAGATATCATACCAATAGGGATTTGTGATTTAGAAAGTTCTAGCTATTTCAATTACTGTAGAGTAAAGCAAGTGCAACTACTAATCAACACAAGTTTTGATTGATTGTTTATTTCTAAGGAAAATAATAAAATCTAGAAGGAAATGTAATGTTGTGGTCACTACTCGTAATGAATTCCATGGTTGCGACTATTGCTAATAATCCTGTCTAGCATTCAATTTTGTCGACTATTTAGCTTATTTTTTAGTTGGTCGATAGGATTAATTATATTATTATGGTCTTTCAATTCTACAATCACCAATTCACATGCAATTCTATGTTTGTATTTCTACAATCAAGAATAATACATGTAAATGAATTTAGCTTCTCCCATGAAAAAATCAAGAAACGCATACTACATATATTTCTATCCTAGTCATAAATCAAAGTCCATATTTAAATTACAGGAAAGATTTTTCCCGTTATATTCCTCGTTCAATCTTAATGATCCTTCTATCGAGTTCTCAACAAGAATAAAGATGTATTTCAATGGTGGTCAATCATCAAAATACTAAAGACAAGAATATAAAAACAATAAATTTGATAAACTAATATGTCAATTCAATAGTCTATTAAACATTCATGTTCTAGTCATAACCCCAGAACAAGGCCTTGTAGCAAATTATAATTAAACAAAAATCTAAGAATTTGATGTGTTCATTTAATGTAAAGACTAGAAAAATTATGAAGAAAAGAAACCTTATGATGGAATCTTTTTTCCTCTTGAAGCTTGCTAGAATAATGACCAGCCTCTAAAAATATGTCCTAAGGGAACATATATTGTGGTAGGAAAATACCCTTCTACCCTATATGGGTTTGTATTGACCAACTTAAAAATTCCTTATTCAGAACAGCCTAGGTACCGTCAGACATTCTGCCTGAAGTTGTCCATCTAGCACACTGCGCCTCTCATTGCCTCTACCTGATGGCTTTTCATCCTTCTAAAGATTTGCCCTAGGCACACTGCACTAACTATTTCCCATTTTGGTTTTCTTGAAAACTTCTTCCTACAGTTCTCCAATGATCCAGACCTTCCATGGTAGCTTCTTTTGGGTTAATTTCCATCACATCTTCTTGCAAAATATCTAACAAAAATTTTTAGCTCAATTTTCAAGAGATTTTTATCAGAACATGAAAAAATATATGAGTACCCTCCTAAAAAAAGAAAAACATAGGTAACATGTGGAAAACGGCCGTATAAATACACCCAAGACTAGATTCCAAAAAATACACATGCATTTCAATGATCGATGAGATAGAAGCTATGGATTATTCACAAGACATGCAAATGGAGCACAATGGTTTGAGTGAAGTTTTGGAAGCTATCTTAGTGAGCTATGATGTGGCCAATGAAATGGAAGGTTATGAGGATGCATTGAATTTACTTTAGAGGCTTGGATATTATCCATACAGGCCAAGGAGACTTTCATTTGATCTTGAGAACCTAACTCCTCCTCTTGTTAAACCATTTATTCAAACAACCAATAAAGCTTGAGCGTAAAACATTGCCAGCTCATCTCTGTTACAAGTTTTTGGGGGTCAACGACAACTTGCAAGTTATTGTATCATCTTTTCTTACTAATGAACAAGTGTAGAAAGTTCTCACAAAGTTGAACCAGTACAGAAGGTCCATCGGTTGGACCTTTACCGATATTAGAGGCATTTCTTCAGGCATTTGTGAACATAAGATCTTATTATAGGAAGGAGGTTCCTCTAGCATAGAACACTAAAGACGGCTAAATCCAGTTATGCAAGAAGTGATAAATAAAGATTTCATTAAATGGCTAGATGTCGGAATGGTCTATCCAATATTTGACAGTAAATGAGTTAGTCCTATCTAGTGTGTACCTAAGAAGGGATGCATAATAGTAGTGAAGAATGAAAGAAATCAATTACTGCCCACCAGAACTGCACAAGTTTGAGAGCAAACATGGACTACAATAGACTAAATGCAGTTACTATAAAGATCATTTCCCTATGCCTTTTGTTGATAGAATGTTGGACAACTTAGCAAGATGGTCTTATTACTGTTTTCTTGGTGGTTACTCCGGATAAAATCAAATAAATGTTACACTGGATGATCAAGAGGAGGCAACTTTTACTTTCCCCAATGGGACTTTTGCTTTTAGTAAGATACCTTTTGGATTATGTAATGCTCCAGCCACTTTTCGGTGATGTATGCTTGCTATTTTTCTTATGGTGGAAGTCTTGTTAGAGGTGTTCATGGATGACTTCTCGATCGTTGGTGTCTCCTTTGACCAACTTCTTGATCATCTTTGTTAAAGAAGGCATTATACTTGATCAATAAATCTCATAAAAGGGGATTGAGGTAGATCAAGCTATAGAAGAGATCATTGCTAAACTTCCTCCTCCTACCTCTGTGAAAGGCGTTTATAGTTTCTTTGTCCATGCAAGCTTCTATAGAAGATTCTCAAAGATTGTTCAACCCATGTGCAAGCTTCTTGAAGAAAGGGCTAAATTTGTGTTTGATGAGAAATGCCTCAAAGCATTTAACTAACTGAAGAAATAGCTAACTTCAAGCCCCATTTTTACCACTATGGATTGGTTCCTTCCCTGTAGTTGATATATAATGCTGGTGGAATACTAATTAGGGCTCTATTAGGATAGAGGCATAGTAAAATCATGCATCTGATCTACTATGCCAGCAAGAATTTTAATACCGCACAGATGAACAAAACAATTACATACCAGGAGTTGCTGGCTATTGTATATGGTTTTGAGAAGCTTAGGACATATTTATTGGGGTATAAAGTTACTATTTATTTAGATTATGCATTCCTGAGGCATTTGATGACAAAGAAGGCTGCCAAACCATGACATATTAGATGGGTGCTTCTATTGCAGAAATTTGACTTTAAAGTCAAAGATAGGAAGGGTATTGAAAATCAAGTAGTTGACCATTTATCCTACGTTGTAGATGCAGGAAGGAAGACAAGAGATCTAGAGAGTGATTATGTTTTCTATGATAAAGAGGATATTAGCTATCACCAGTACACTGACACCTTATTATGCAGACTCTGCCAATTACTTTGTGGAGGGTGTGATACCTAAGGGCTAAAATACTATCAGAAGAAGAAGTTCCTAAATGATGTGATACACTATTTTGGGAGGATCCATACTTGTTCCACATATGTGCGGACAATATCAACAGGTCATTCCTCAGTAAAGATGTGATGATGCATATTCTAAGGGCATATCATGACTCTCCAGTCGGGGGCCATCATGGAGATCACACAATATCAAAAGTTTGGAATGTTATATTATTCGCCTTCCATTTATCATAATTCTAATACATTGTCTAAGTGATGCAATCAATGCCAAAAACAAGCGTCCATATCCAGCAAGCATGAGATGCCTTTGATCTTTGTGTTTGAGGTCAAGCTTTTTGATGTTTAGGGTATAGATTTCGAGGGTACAGTTGTGAGTTCCTATTGTTATCCTAGTTACAGTGGACTATTGTAATACCCCAAAAGCCCTAAGATTCGACCCGAGGGTTGACACCGAGAAAACAAGGAAGAACCAGGTCATAAGACGAGTCATCCAGTGACACATGAGGTGCACCATAATTCGTTAGGTGACTCATGGAGTGAAGGGAGTGTTAGCTATTTTTTTTTTAAATTTGGGGTTGACCACGATATAAGTAATGACTCATAGTCAGGCTAACAAGTCATAGAGTCAGTCGTGGTCAGAAGCCGGCTTGAAGATGGAAATTTTAGGCAATGAACCAAACAACTCGTCACCATGAGTCGTCCCTCAAGAAGTGAGTCTTCCAATCCCTCATGGGGACTGGCAGTGTGTCTTTCCCTGTGAATTTATTAAGGGATTTTTTCATAATTCCTAAGTTCCTAAGACCTAAACTACGTTATCTTAATCTCAGATAAATGCGTTTTAAGAGGGTTTAGCTTATTCTTAACCTACCCTCTCCATGCATGCAAGCCTAAAAGTTCCTAAGGGTGATCACGCATAGAAATTCATCAAGTCTTCTTCAATTTCCTTGGGCATTCAAAATGTTTTAGAAATCCGGAGTACCCAGGTATGTAGGGTTATGAATGGGTGTATCCATCCACTCCCATGCCCAATTCCTTCGCAAATTCATGGAAATTCTATTTGATGAATCTATGGGGTTTTAACCCAACTTGTGAATTCTCTAAATATCTATCATGGGTATACTCTATTCATATTATTAATGTTGAATTATGTTTCATGGGCATGTTTTATTATGTTTTCAATAAAAAATTATGTTTTAAAACTTTTATAAAGGATAATGCCCAATTATGGAAGTACATGAATAGATGAGATTATGATCTATATTTCTCAGTATAATGAGATGCTTATGATACAAGTATGATTTTATATTACCCATGACTATATTCATGTTTTTGACTATCAAAGTCTATTTCAAGTATGTTTAACTTTGGGCAAGCCTATACGATCAAGTATGTTTCATGATTTATCTCAAGTTCATGTTATTAGCTTATCACATGGATTTGGAGTTTAGACTCCCACTCTTTTTAGCTTTTCTTATAGTTTGAGAAAAAGATTCTCATGTAATGATTTCAGATTATTCATGTATGATTATGATTCTGCTTCATCGCAAGACGATGGTTCAGCTTCATTGAAAAACAATGGGGACCATATGCATGTTTTGGGAGTATTTTCTAACACCGAGTAGGCTAAGGGTCAGTCAACCCTGTGCCTCAGAACTATACACCAATGTAGGTATGATCGGATTATTTGGGACCTCCTTTGTGAGCTTCCCCTACCCCCGAGGGGCCTTCAACTTGATATTGATATCATGGTAGCATTCATGGCCCTGGCAAGTATTTGGACTGCTCTGCCCACTTGAGTGTAATGGTCGGGACAACGTAAGATCTACTGTGGTAATGTCGGTTATATGATGAGTCTGCCATTATTCCTCATGATTCCAGTTATGCATGTTCATCAGTCATAATATTACGTTTTTAGCAGGTTTGACCCAATGTTTAGTTTTACTTATGAATAATCAGTTTCAGCTTTGGGTCATTTGATTTAGTTATGATATTCAGTTATGTTTAAATCATGGTTTCAGATAATTGCATGCAAGTCCTACTCTCAGAATATTATGATGACATGTTTTATGATATGCATGATTTTTTTACTTAGCGGTTTTACTGATCTTACATACTTTGTACATTCCACATACTAACCACATTCTCTATGCTCTATCGTTTCATGATATAGGCTCCAATATTCAGGTTCAGTCCCGCCATTATCCAGATCTTCAGAGTAGCATCTCCCAACCAGAGTTGGTGAGTCCTCATCCTTCGAGCACCCTTCTATCAGTTGTATTTAGTCTCTTCAGTTTTAGTTTTAGTGAGTTAGTTGGGGTCTAGTCCCATCAACTCATCAGTATGTAGAGGCTTATTAGACACAATATGTTTTCAGTTTAAGATTGTTGTTATGCATTCATATATTTGATGTTTATTAGATTTCCAGATTTTTTCTATTCTATATATTCTAGACTTCCGCATTATTATATTGAGTTTAGAGGTCATGTTTATGCCATGGGTCGACTTGGAGCCTCTCGGGGTTTCTTGTCCTATGTCTCGATCCGGTCCTATGTTCGGGTCATGCCAAACATGGTATCAAAGCATTAGGTTTTGAAGTGTCCTAGGGTTTCAGAAAGCCGCATTAAGTAGAGTGTTTTTATTGGTGTGAGATACGCCACACTTATGATGAAGAGGCTACAAATCGTTTTAGGAAACGTTCCTTTCTTTCATGATCTATGTCATGAGATGAAGTGTCTCTCTATCCTTCTAACTCGTGCTATATGCGTTTGTGGAATTCTACCTCCTTGCTGAGTTAACGGAAGAAGATACAGAAATGGAAATGATCATGATAATGGAAACGGAGATGGGCACCAGCAAGCCCCACCAACCCCCTAGGATAATGTGCTCGAGCAGGTGTTCCATGCAGAGTTTAGGGCTTCCATTCAAATGTTAGCTCAGGCTTTGACCGCCCATGTCAACCAACAGGCAATAGCGCATGTCCCTTAGATTGGGAATGCGACAGCGGCGAGAGTTAGAGATTTTCTAAGGATGAACTGTCTAGAGTTTCTCGGGTCGAATGTGGACGAGGATCCCCAGGAGTTTATTTATGAGATTTTGAAAATCAACCAAATCATGGGGGTGAACAGGGAGGAGTTCACAAATTTAGCATGTTATCAACTGAAAGGGGTAAACATATATGGTTTAGACAACGAAAAGATGGTAGGGCAGTTGGAGCAGGCCATATTGGTTGGGATGAGTTTCATACCGCATTTCTGGATCGATTCTTTCCTTGTGTGATGAGGGAGATCAAAGCAGTTGAACTAGGGAACTTGAGACAGAAAAACATGATGGTACAGGTGTATGCTCTAGAGTTCACGCGCCTATCAAAATATGTACCTAAGATGGTGGCAAACCAGAGGGCTCGAGTGAGTCAATTCATGCATGGGATAACAAACTATTTGGTCAAAGAATGCCAAACCACGATGTGTCATCAGGACATTGATTTCTCACGAATAATTTTATACACCCAGCAGATGGAGGTGGTACAGGTGAGTGAGCGGGAGAGAGAGGCCAAGAGGTACAGGACTGATAGATTTGGATTCTCCCAGCAGAGACCTGGTGTGACGCCATCAACAGTCCCACTAGAGATCATCAATTCCAGTAGCATGAGCAGCGAGTGTTCCTTCTAGATCTAGGCACGACCAGAGGGGATGAGCATCAAGCTCTCAAGGTAAGGGGAGTCGAGCTAAGGAGCCCCATATTCTAGTTTGTGACAGGTATGGT
Source organism: Datura stramonium (assembly GCA_018107945.1). Taxonomy (NCBI): domain Eukaryota; kingdom Viridiplantae; phylum Streptophyta; class Magnoliopsida; order Solanales; family Solanaceae; genus Datura; species Datura stramonium. The sequence goes on from JACEIK010003899.1 coordinate 51,464, forward strand.
CAGAGACACACTAGTTTGTGCTTAGTACGTACGTTCTTGTTTCGAGTGTGGGAAGCTCGGACATGTGCTCAGAGATTGCCCAACAGTAAGACAGGGCCATGGTAGAGGCCAAGACCTAATTACTAGTTCAGCCGCCCCACAAACACACTCAGTTCAGCAGGGAGCCTCTGCTAGTGCAGGTGATGGTCAGTGTTAGAGCAGATTCTATGCCCTCGCAACTCGTTAGGAGCAGGAGGCCTCTCCAGATATAGTCACCGATATGTTATGAGTATTCCACCTTGATGTAAATGCATTGTTAGATCCATGGGCTACTTTATATTTTGTGATGCCCTATGTCGCTAGTAGTTTCTGAGTCAGTCCCGTAGTCCTATCTAAACCCTTCTCAGTATCTACTCCAGTTGGTGATTCAGTTACATCTTGACGGGTATATAGAAATTTCCCTGTCACAGTCCTTTAGAAAGTCACTTTAGCAGATTTAGTAGAGCTAGCCATGACAGATTTTGATGTTATGGTCTATAAGGGTTGTGTGTATCATCTAGCTAGGGTTAAGGACGCTACATCTGAAACTCCGAATATCCAATCAGTTCCTGTAGTGTGCGAATATCCAGAGGTGTTTATAGATGATTTATCGGGAATTCCTCCCGAGGGGGAGATTGATTATGGTATTGACCTTTTTCTCGGTACACAACTTATATCAATTCCTCCTTACATAATAGCTCCAGCCTAGCCAAAGGAGTTCAAGCAACAGCTGAAAGATCTCTTAGACAAGGATTTCATTATACCAAGAAAATCCTCATGGGGTGCATCGATTCCCTTTGTCTAAAAGAAGAATGGTTCCCTTCGAATGTGCATTGATTACTGACAATTGAACAAGGTAACCATCAAGAACATGTATCCTCTCCCCAGAATTGATGACTTGTTTGACCAGCTTTAGGGTGCAAGTGTTTCTTAAAGATAGACCTCAGATCCGACTATCATCAGCTCAGAGTTTGGGAGAGTGACATTTCGTTGACAACCTTTAGGACTGGTTATGGTCATTATGAGTTTGTAGTTATGTCTTTTGGACAAATGAATGCTCTTGCAGCTTTTATGGATTTGATGAACAGGTTGTTCAAGCCATATTTGGATATGTTCGTGATTGTGTTTATATATGATATTTTCATATACTCTTAGTGAAAAGAGGAGCATTCCACTCATTTAAGGGTGGTGCTACTGACTCTTAAGGATCACCAGTTGTATGCTAAATTCAGCAAATATGAGTTTTGGTTAAACTCAGTAGCATTTTTGGGTTTGTGTCAAGTGAGGGTGTACAGGTGGACTCTTAGAAGATAGAAGCGGTGAAGAATTGGCCTAGACTAGTGAGTCCTTTGGATATCAGGAGTTTCTTATGTTTAGCGGGATACTACCGGAGGTTTTTGGAAGGATTTTCATCCATTACAACACCATTGATTAAGTTGACCCAAAAGAAAGTGAAGTTTCAATGGTCGAAGGCTTGTGAGAAGAGCTTCTAAGAGTTGAAAACTCGACTCACCTCAGCAGCAGTGTTGACCCTACCTGAGGGTACCAATGGGATTGTGTTATATTATGACGTCTCAAGGATCTTCCTTGGTTGTGTATTAATGCACCACGACAAAGTTATAGCCTATGCTTCTAGGTAGCTGAAAGTCCATAGAAAGAACTATCCGACTCACGACCTCGAGTTGACAACGGTAGTATTTTCCTTGAAAATTTGGATGCACTATCTTTACGGGGTCCATGTGGATATGTTTACAGACCACAAAAGCCTACAGTATATGTTTACCCAAAAGGATCTAAATCTATGTCAAAGAAGGTGGTTGGAGCTTCTTAATGATTATGATATGAGTGTCCTTTTATCATCCGAGAAAGGACAATGTGGTGGTAGATGCTCTTAGTAGGCTTTTTATGGAGAGTGTGACCCATGTAGATAAGGAGAGGAAAGAGTTAGTAAAGGATGTGCATCGGCTTGCACGACTAGGAGTTCTTCTTGTTGACTCAACAAATGGTGGTGTCATTGTTCAAAGGATCAGAATCTTCCTTGGTGATTGAAGTCAAGGATGGACAAGACGAGGACCCTATTTTTGTATTGTTGAATGAAGCTATATAGTATCAGAAGGTGGAGATTTTCTCCCAAGGAGGAGATGGTGTACGTCAATATCAGGGTCATTTGTGTGCATCAAGAGGTGATGACTTGAGGGAGCGGAAGTTGCATGAGGCTCATGGTTCAAAGATGTACCATGACCTACAGGAAGTTTATTGGTGGAATGGCATGAAGAAGGAAATAGAAAAATTTGTGGCAAAGTGTCCAAATTTTCAACAAGTAAAGGTCAAGCATCAAAGATCCGGAGGTGTGCTTCAAGACATTAGTATTCCTACTTGAAGTGGGAGGAAATCAATATGGACTTCATTGTAGGGTTGCCTCATACTCGTTGACAGTATGACTCTATTTGAGTGGTTGTAGACAGGTTGACTAAAGTCGCTCATTTTCTACCGGTCAAGACTACCGATTCAGCGGAGGATTATGCTAAGTTGTATATTCGGGAGCTAGTTTTGTTGCATGGAGTTCCCTTTTCAATCATATCAGATAGAGGTAATTAGTTTGCCTCCCAAGTTTGGAGGTTGTTTCAGAAAGGACTTGGTACTCAGGTTAAGCTTAGCGCAATATTTCACCCGCAAACAAATGGTCAGGCAAAGCGGACCATTCAGACTCTTGAGGACATGTTGTGTGTGATTTATTTCAAGGGTAGTTGGGATGATTATTTGCCTCTCATTGAGTTTTCATATAACAACAACCACCATTCCACCATTCGAATGGCTCCATTTGAGGCTCTTTATGGACAGAGATATGGATTTCCTATTGGTTGGTTCGAAGTCGGTGAAGCTGCATTTATAGGACCAGATTCAGTTCATGAGGCTATGGAGAAGGTTCAACTTATAAGGGAGAGATTGAAAACAGCCTAGAGTCGCCAAAAGTCCTATGCGGATGTGAGAAGGAGAGAGTTTGAGTTTGAAGTTGATGATTGGGTATTTCTTAAGGTATCTCCGATGAAAGGCGTGATGAGATTCGCAAAGAAAGGGAAACTCTATCCCCGTTATGTTGGCCCATACTAGATTGTGAGATGGGTTGGCAAGGTATCGTATTTGTGGAGTTTCCCTCAGAATTGGCTTCAGTGAATTCGGTGTTTCATGTGTCTCTTTTGAAGAAATGTATGGGTGATCCAGCTTTGGTTGTCCCGGTGGAGAGAGTGGGTGTGAAGGATAGTCTTCTCTATGAGGAGGTTTCGGTGAAAATACTTGACCATCAGGTTCGGAAGCTAAGGAAAGAGGAAGTAGCTTCATTAAAGGTTTTATGGAGGAATCAACATGTTGAGGGAGCTACGTGGGAAGTGGAAACAAATATGATGGCTAAATACCTGCATCTATTCCTTTCCGGCTCAGTTTCATCTTGAGATATCAGTTTCCTCCTTAGTACTCTATTCAGTTTCATGTTCAGATCTTGTGCCCCCATTTCTTTCATGTTAGAGTATGTATGTATGATTCATGAATTAAGTTTAGTCATGTAATTCAGTCTGGAGTTAGTCACTTCGTCAATTTTTAGCTTTAAATGTTCAGTATCTGGTATGACAGTTGCAATTCTAAGCTTTTCAGTATGATACCCACATTTGAGGATGAATGTTCCTAAGGGGGAGATATTGTAATACCCCGAAAGCCCTAAGATTAGAACCAAGGATTAAAATGGAGAAAAATAGAAATTTCAGCACTAGGTCACAAGAAAAGTCGTTTAGTGACCCATGAGGTGCACCATGTGTTGTTAGGTGACTCGTGGAGTGAAGGGACTGTTGGCTGTTTTTTAAAAATTTAGGGTTGACCACGAGACAAGATACGACTCATGGTTAGGGTAACGTGTCATGAAGTCATTCGTGGTCAGGATCCAGCTTGAAGATTGAAATTTTAGGCAGTGAACCCAATGACTCGTCACCATGAGTCTTCCCTCAGGAAACGAGTCGTCTAGTCCCTCATTGGGACTGGTAGTGAGTTTTTCCCTGTGAATTTATTAAGGGATTTTCCATAATTCCTAAGTTCCTAAGACCTAAGCTATGTCATTTTAAGCTCAGATAAGTGTGTTTTAAGAGGGTTTAGCTCATTCTTAACCTATCACTCTCCATGCAAGCAAGCCTAGAGGTTCCTAAGGGTGATCAAGCTTAGAAATTCATCAAGTCTTCTCCAATTTCCTTGGGCATTCAAGAAGGTTGAGAAATCAAGAGTACCCAGGTATGTATGGTTATGAATGGGTGTATCTATCCACTCCCATGCCCAATTCCTTCTCAAATTCATGGAAATTTTAGTTGATGAATCTATGGGGTTTTATCCCAACTTGTGAATTCTCTAAATATCTATCACATGTAAACTCTATTCATGTTTCTAATGTTGAATTAGGACTCATGGACATGTTTTATAATGTTTTCAATCACAAATCATGTTTTCAAAGTTTTACAAATGATAATGCCCAATTATAGAAGTTCATGAAAAGTTGAGATTATGATCTATGTTTCTAAGTATGATGAAATATTTATGATACAAGTATGATTTCGAATTACCCTTGACTATATTCATGTTTTTTAGTATAAAAGTCTATTTCTAGTATATTTAAGTTTGGGCAAGCCCATATTATCAAGTATATTTCATGATTTATCTCAAGTTCATGTTATTAGCTTACCACATGGATTTTGGAGTCTAGACTCCCACTTTTTTCAGCTTTTGGTACGGTTTGAGCCAAGGATCCTCATGTCATTTTTTCAGATTATGCATGTATGATTATGCTTTAGCTTCATCACAAGACGATGTTTCATCTTCGTTGAAAAATGATGGAGAGAATGTGCATGTTTTTGGAAGTAGTGTCTAGCACCAAGTAGGCTATGGGTCAGTCAACCCTGTACCTCAGAACTACATGCCAACGTTGGTATGATCAGATTATTTGGTACCTCCCTTGTGAGCTTCCCCTACCCTCAAGGGTCCTTCAACTTGATATTGATATCATGGTAGCATCCTTAGCCCTGAAAAGGCTTTGGACTCTCTGCTTACTTGAGTGTAATAGTCAAGACCACATAAGCTCTATCATGGTAATGTCGGTTATATTACGAGTCTCCCATTATTCCTCATGATTTTAGTTATGCATGTTCATCAGTCATGATATTACGTTTTTAGTAGGTTTGACCCAATTTTCAATTTTAGGTTTTGGTCATTCGATTCAGTTATGATATTCAGTTACATTTAATTCATGTTTTTAGAAAATAGCATGCAAGCCCTACTCTCAGAATCTTATGATAACATGTTTTATGATATGCATGATTTCTGTTTGTACTTACTTAGCGGTTTTACTTACCTTTCATACGCGGTACATTTCACGTACTGACCGCATACTCCATGTTGTATCAATTTACGATTCAGGCTCTAATATTTAGGTTTAGTCCTGTCGTTAGCCAGACCCCTCAAAATAGCATCTCCTAGCCAGAGTTGGTGAGTCCTCATCCTTCGAGGACCCTTCTATCAGTTGTATTCAGTATCTTCAGTTTCAGTTCTAATGAGTTAGTTTGGGTCTTGTTTCATCAACTCGTCAGTATGTAGAGGCTTATCAAACATAGTATGTTTTTAGTTCAGATCATTGTTATGTATTCAGATATTTGATGTTTTTCATATTTTCAGACTTCTACATTATTATGTTGAATTTTGTTGTCATGTTCATGCCATGGGTCGATTTGGAGCCTCTCGGGGTTCCTTGTCCGATGTCTCGATCCGGGCCTATGTTCGAGTCGTGACAACTATGTGCCCTAATGGGTTGAAGTCGTGTTATTGCCAAACAATGAAGCAAGGAGTGTAACTACTTTTCTAGACAAGAATATTTTCACCAGATTCGACACTCCTAGATACATTATTAGTGATGGTGGCTCTCATTTTTGTAAAAAGGCATTTGATGGTTTCCTCCTGAAATATGGGGTAAAGAACAAAATGGAAACTCCCCATTATCCTTAAAGAAGTGGACAAGTAGATGTGTCCAACAGAGAAATCAAGAACATTTTTGCCATGACAGTGAATGCAAATTCGACCGGCTGGTCCCAAAAGATGGATGATGCTATAGGTATACCGAACCACTTACAAGACTCCAATTAGAGCATCTCTATACAAGTTGGTGTTTGGAAAGGCATTCCACCTCCTGGTATAACTTGAGCATAAGACTATATGGGCCTTGTTGTAGCTAATTATGTAGTGGAGTGAAGTGGAAAAATTGAGACTGACTCAACTAAGTGAAATAGATAAGTTAAGATTCCATGCCTTTGACAGTGGAGCCATGACTAAAGAAAGAATGAAGCATATGCATGACTAATCATGTCCAAATTACACCTCGCTATGAATGATAACGCGGTCGCTGTCAAATATAATAATTCAACTAGACTGGGTCGATAGCACAGGGAATAGGAAAGAAATAATATGTTAAAGATGAATAAATCAACCTGTACTAAATATTTTGGAAGGGGCATTTGAAGATAAAAAGAAAAAAAGCAATTCAAATAATAATTGAGTTTTTATTAAATTTATGAGACATCTAAGATTGTGTTTACCATGATTTCATAACGTAGTAGATTTATTTTATTAGTGATCCATCATGGTGAATTTTGTGTAAGACTGACGATTATGTTCACCTAACATCTCTACCAACATAGATGAATTTCACCCAAATTGTCTAGGACATTATGTGCGTATATTAGCCCTCAATATACATCTTGGATTAACTATCCTCGGTATATCTCAAGTAAATTAGATGAGGGTTGGCAACCTCAAATCATCACTATTATTCTCATTTTCTAACTTCAACCTCTTTGGTCGAACAAATTGAAGATATAGACACATTTCAATGATATCAACCACTTAAATGATCAAAACAAAGAGATTAATAGTCCACTTAGTTCACCATTCAAGAATCACTATTTTATTTTGCCTACTTATATTAATCTATCATGGTTTCCACAATCATAGCTTAAGAGATTTAGCCGCTCTAATTTTGTAAAACAGTGACATAAATGTGGAAGAAATCATAATGAAATACATACAATAATATAAAATTCTTTAACAGATATCGTAAACGAAGTAGAATCACAAGAACTTGATGGATTCTCCAACAAATATTTAACTAACTAATTACACAAATTCGTAAAGTATGAATTGTGCATGAACTGAATGACACAATATTTTCATTATTGGACTAGACTCAGACTTGTAAGACATGCTAAGAAAGGGGTATAATAGTAGATTATGTCTTCATTTTTCCTTCTTGTACTGGGATTGGACTTTGTATCTTATGTTCCTACTTGAATTGGGATAGGAATCTCCAGTCGCCCAACATAGCCTGTGCGTCGTGCCTCTTGGTGTGCTGGAATGCTGGCGCGTCACGCTGCTCCATGCGTGTACCTTGCCTGTGCGATGTCATCTTCTATTATACTTGTTTCCTCAATCCCATTTTCCATACTTTCTCTTTTAACCTCAACTACGTCCAAATCCATCACTTTAATCCCTAAAAACATCTATTCATGTGCATGAGATCTTTTTAACAAATATCATATCAAACCAAAGAAAATATAGATAAATTGTTCTTAAAACATAGCTAAGTACGAGAAAAATATGGAAATAAAATGCCCAACATCACCATCCCCCACTTAAGTTATTATTCATCCTCGAACAATCTACGGCTTCCCTTCTCAAATTCAACTACAAAATTCACCATACGAACAGGTTTACTTACAGTCACGGTCATTAGAAAAGTCAATCAAACTCCAACAATCCACTCAATATTCATTTAAGATCAGTACCCAAATGTCAGGAATCGAAATCTATTAGCTTCTAGAAATAACTCGAAAAGATATATTTGGGCCAACATGAATCATATGCAATTTAGCAATGAAGACACACCAAAATATCACCTTTATGTGCCCCTCACTATTTGGAGAGATGCCCTTTCACTCACATGATATATAACGTTTTTGACTTGGGCATAGATAAAACAATATTCACTCACTCTCCAAAAAAAAACCTCAACATGCATGTAAAAGACGACCCACAACTTTCCATTAGTGTAATACTCCATTAATATAGAACATCGAATCTAAGATCAATTAGGATTTAAGATGGCTGTAATGTAGGATAAGGGACGGGTAGGAATTATTTGTGCCAAGCTAGTAACTAATCTCACTAAGCACTTTAATATTTCATAGCTTTTTGACTTTTTAGCACATTCTTCAATCTCCTATTTTTTTTCCTAATACCTCCTTTTATTTTCAATTTGGATATAGGTGATAAATGGTACAAGAAATTGAAGGACAACAGGGCAGCGGGAGCGGGCCCTATCAGTTGGGATGAGTTCCACATGGCTTTTCTCGACAGGTTCTTCCCTCGGGAGATGAGGGAGTTGAAAGCAACTGAGTTTATGAACCTCAATCAAGGAAAGATGACAGTTCTTTAGTATTTACTTGAATTCACTCATTTGTCAAAGTACGCCCAGAGTTAGTGATGGATCAGAGGGCGCGGGTGAGCTGATTCGTTCATAGTATGGCTGATTACTTAGACAAGGATTGAAGAACCACCATGCTTCACCAGGATATGGACATTCTTTTCATAGTGTTGTATGCCCAGCAGATGGAGGTGGCTCTTGCGAGGGAGAGGGAGGCAAAGAGGGCTCGGATGGATAGCCGTAGGTTTTGGCATCAGAGGTCCGACGGTGTTACTATCAATAGTTTTAGAAGAAATCACTAGCCCTAGCACCATCATCAGCTAGTGTTCCATCTAGACCCAGGGGTGATCAGAGGAGCAGGGCATTAGGGTCGAGGGATCAGAGGGCACCTAGTTAGAGTATACCTCTCCAGTCTACAAGAAGTGCGGCAAGAGTCGTCGGGAGTGCTTGCTCGGTTCAGATGTTTGCTATGGGTGTGGGAGATCTGGGAATATGCATCGAGCATGCCCATATGATAGACAGGGTGATGATAGGGGTTGTGCACAGGCCACCAGGACAACAACAGCTCCAGCCCTTTCCGCTCCGCAGGGAGCATCGACTAGTGGAGGTTGCAGACAGCGCCAAAATCGATTTATGCCCTTGCCTCGCGCCAGGAGTAGGAGACTTCGCCATACATGGTCACTGGTATGTTGCGTGTCTTTCATATTAATGTTTCTGCATTTCTAGATCTGAGAGCTACGTTGTCTTTCGTGACTCCTTACATTGCTAGTAGCCTTGGAGTTATTCTCGAGACATTGTCAGAACAATTTTCAGTTTTTACCCCTGTTGGTGTTTCGGTTATAGCTAGACGAGTATATAGAGAATGCCCGGTCACTGGGTTGTATAAGGTTACCTCCACAGACCTTGTAGAGTTAGCCATGACTGACTTTGATGTTATTCTTGGCATGGATTGGTTGTTTGCATGTTATGCTTTGATTAATTGTAGGACCCGTATGATGGAATTTCATTTTCCGGATGAGTCACTGTTGTAGTGGAAGGGTAGTTCAGTGTTACCAATAGGTCGGTTTATTTCCTATCTTAAGTCCAGGAAGATGATCTCTAAAGATTGCATATACCACCTAGGTAGGGTTAAGGATGTGGAGTCCAAGACCCAAACTATTCATCAGTTCCGGTGGTGTGTGAGTATCCGAATGTTTTTCCCGACGATTTGCCAGGTGTTCCTCTTGAGAGGGAAATCGAATTTGGCATTGATCTCTTACCTAATACACAACCTATCTCTATTCCTCCCTATAGTATGGCTCTAGCCAAGCTAAAGGAATTGAAGGATCAGTTAAGGACCTATTGGATAAGGGCTTCATTAGATTGAGACAGTCTCCATGGGGTGCACCAATTCTATCTGTTCAAAAGAAGGATGGTTCCCTTCGCATGTTCATTGACTATCGGTAGTTTAATAAGGTTAGCGTCAAGAACAGGTACCCTTTACCCAGGATCGATGATTTGTTTGACCAGCTTTAGGGTGCCAAGTGCTTCTCCAAGATTGATCTCAGGTTCGGGTATCACCAGCTCAGGATTTAGGAGAGTGACATCCGAAAGACCGCTTTCAGGAATCGGTATGGTCATTATGAATTTGTTGTTATGTCTTTCGGACTAACCAATTCCCCTACAGCTTTTATGGATCTAATGAACAGGGTGTTCAAGGCATATTTTGACATGTTCGTGATTGTGTTCATTGAAGACATCCTGATATACTCATGGAGCGAGGAAGAGCATGCTATTCACTTGAGAGTAGTACTTCAGACCCTCAAGGATCGTCAGCTATATGCAAAGTTCAGTAAGTGTGAATTTCGGTTAGACTCGGTGGTATTATTGGTTCATGTCGTGTCAAGCAATGGCATAAAGGTGGATTCGCAGAAAGTTGAAGCGGTGAAGAATTGGCCTAGGCCGGTGAACCCTTCAAAAATTCAGAGTTTCTTGGGTTTTGCTGGCTAATATCAGAGGTTGTTGAGGTTGTCTCATCTATTCCGACACCTTTGACTAAGTTGACTTAGAAAAAGGTGAAGTTCCATGGTCAGATGCTTGTGAGGAAACCTTCCATGAATTGAAGACCCGAGTCACTTCAGCACTAGTGTTAACTTTACCCGGGGGTACTGATGGATTTTGAGTATATTGTGATGCTTCGAGATTCGGACTGGGATGTGTGTTGATGCAACGTAGGAATGTAATAATATATGCCTCGAGATAGTTGAAAGTTCATGAAAGGAATTACCCGACCCATGATCTTGAGTTGGCTGCAGTAATGTTTGCATTAAAGATATGGTGGCATTACATTCATGGGGTCCATGTGGAAATGTTCAATTTTCGGCAAAGGAGGTGGTTATAGTTACTAAAGGACTACATAATAAGTGTCCTCTACCACCCGGGCAAGGATAATATGGTTGCGGATGCGCTTAGTAGGCTCTCTATGAAGAGTGTGTTCAACTTGGATGAGGGAAAGAAGGAGTTGGTGAAGGATGTTCACCGGCTCGCAAGATTGGGAGTTAAATTGGTCGACTCGACCGATCGCAATGTCATTATGCAGAATGGGTCAGAATCCTCCTTGGTGGTTGATGTCAAATCTAAGCAAGATGAAGATCTGATTTGAGGAAGTTGAAGGAGGCAGTGCGGAGTCAAAAAGTGGAGATTTTCTCCCAAGGGGGAGATGGTGTGCTACGGTTCCATGGTAAACTATGTGTTTCGAATGTCAATAATTTCAAGGTTCGGATATTGCTTGAAGTCCATGGTACCAGATATTCTATCCACCCTGGATCCACAAAGATATATCCAGACTTGTGTGAAATCTATTGGTGGAATGGTATGAAGAAGGATATCGTAGAGTTCGTAGCCAAATGTCCAAACTGTCAGCAAGTGAAGGTCGAGCAACAAAGGTCGGGAGGTGTATTAGGATATTATCATTCCCACTTGGAAGTGGGAAGAAATTAACATTGATTTCATTAGAGGCCTACCTCGTACTTGCCGACACTATGACTCCATTTAGGTGGTGGTAGACAGGTTAACTAAGGTTGCACACTTCCTACCGGTCAAGACCACGAATTCAACAAATGATTATGCCAAGTTGTATATTCGAGTGTTGGTTCGAATTCATAGAGTGCGCTTGTCTATTATTTCATACCGAGGTACTCAGTTTACCTCTCAGCTTTGGCGGTCTTTTTAGAAGGGACTTGGGACTCAACTCAAGCTCAGCACGACCTTTAATCCGTAAATGCATGGATTTGCCGAGCGAATAATCCAGACTCTTGAGGACATGCTGAGGGAATGTATTATGTATTATAAAGGTAGTTCGGATGATCATTTGCCCATGATCGAGTTTGCTTATAATAATAGCTCTCACTCCGGTATCCAAATGGCATAGTTCGAGGTTGGAGAGGCAGATATGATAGGGTCAGATTTGATTCACGAGGTGATGGTGAAGGTTCAATTGATAAGGGACCGGTTGAAAACCGCTCAGAGTTGTCAGAAATCATATTCCAATGTGAGGAGAAGAGACTTGGAGTTTGATGTGGATGAGTGGCTATTTCTAAAGGTATCTCCCATGAAGGGGGTCATGCAGTTTGGGAAAAAGGGGAAACTCAGTCCCTGGTATGTTGGTCCTTATTGGGTTATGAGGAGAGTTGGTAAGGTGGCTTATGAGTTGGACTTGCCTAAAGAGTTAGCTTCAGTTCATCCCGTGTTTCATGTATCGCTCTTGAAAAAGAGCTTGGGTGATCAAACTTTAGTAGTCCCATTAGACAGCGTTGGTGTAAGGGATAGCCTTAGCTATGAGGAAATTCCGGTGGAGATCTTCAATCTCCAGGTTTGGAGGCTGAGGAACAAAGATGTAGCTTCAGTTAAAGTATTATGGAGAAATCAACATGTTGAAGGAGCTACGTGTGAAGTCGAAGCGGATATGATGGCTAGATACCCACACCTGTTCCCTACCAGCTAAGTTTGAGTTTGAGGTGTCAGTTCTTGCCCTACAACTCTAATCAGTTTTCATGTTCCATTCATGCGTACAAGTTTGTTTTATGATGTGGTAAATGTATGAGATGTCTTAATTCAGCTCAGCTATGTAGTTCTTGACAAAGGTAGTTATTCCGTCAGTTTTCAGCTTAAATGATAAGGATTTATATATGGTGATTGCTTGTTTCTAAGTTTTCTGCATCTTTCTAACATTCAAGGACAAATGTTTCCAAGGGGGAGATATTGTTATACCCCAGGAACCCAAGGATCACACCCCAGAGTCAAACGGGGAAAATCTAGAAAATGTTGCAGCAGTGCAGGACGAGTCATTAGAAAACTCATGAGGAGACCCCACGAGTCGTTAGTGGCCGTGGGAAGGTTGGACTGGGCTGAGGAGTTGAGGTCCCCACGGGCGTGGGAATGACTCGTAGTCTACTACAAGGAGTCTCTAGGTCTACCATGGGGTGAGGTTGAGGATTTAATAGGAGGTCTGACCAGTGTACCTAACGGATGGGATCCCACGAGTCGTGGTCAGTCCCAACGACTCGTGAGGTGGGTCATGAGCAAGCCTAGGGAATTTTAACTAAGGATGAGGAAATGTACTTGACGAGCGACCCGATGTGTCGTTTCCCGTCCTGACGAGTCGTCCGGTCACCCGTTAGGGTAACCTGGCAGTTATTTTCTGCGAAATTCTAAGGGCCTTCTCATAATTTTCTAATCTCCTCAGACCTAAACTATGTCGTTTTAAGGTCGGAATAGGTTCTTTTAAGGGGTATTAGTCCATGTTAGGCCTCATTTATGAATGTAAGATTTAGGGAGGGGAGTAGAAGGTGATTCAAGTATTCCTCCTCAAATTCTCCACATTTCCATCTTGGTCTTACAAGGGAAATTAAAAACCAAGTGTCCCCAGGTATATATGGTTTTATAATGGGTGAATTCCTTTCACACCCATGCCCAAATTTCGATTTAAATAATGAGTTCCCCTATTCAAGTCAATGGGGTTTTACCCAAATGCACTAAAATATTTGTTCTCTTTATGGGTATGATTTAATTGAGTTTGGTTTTATATTATTTTCTTTAAATTATGTTTCAAGCTTTTTAAATCTAAAATGCTCATTTGATGAAGGTTCATGAAAGTTATGATTTATGATGAATATGCAACATTTTGAATTTATTGATGGCGGAAAAGCATGAATTCAAGTTACCCATGTTTATGAGCATATTTCGAAATAATTGAATAAGATGAAGTATTGGGAAATTCCCACATGTTGAAGAAGGATTTGTGAATTATGAAGCGAATTACATAATTTATCGATTAGATGTTGGCCGATGAAAAGGCCCTATGATTCTTGGCTAAGAATATTTTAAAGGGGATCAATGATGATAAATGTTATAATTTATCCAATGAATCTTATTCATGATGTTATTGATTTACGTACTAGTCTATATGCATGTTTTTGGGAGCCGTGTCTAGCAACAAGCAGCTCGACGTTCAAAGAATTATGCCGGTGTCTCATAACCACGTGCCACCGTGGTTTTCTAATGATATGATGTATTGATAATGATCCCCTTAAATTTCATATAATGCCTAATGCTCGACCCTCTCATGGAAAGCCAGGGTCAGCTCTGTCCACTTGAGTGAGATAGTTGGGGCATCAGGAAAGGCTCTACCATGATGGTGTCAGTTATGACGAGTTCTCCCATTGTTCCGCTTGTTTTATGCATTGTTATATTAATGTTATTAGCTCAATTTATGCTTTATTTATGTTTATATACAATTTTGATAATGAATGATTTATGAATGATTTGAAAGTCTTGAGCCTTATGTTTACTTACGAAGCTTATGATAAAAGCATGATGTTCTTCTCCTATGTTTATTTATGAGTTTATTTTACTTTTAAATGTCTATTTTACTTACCTTGCATACTTGGTACATTCCATGTACTGAACGCATACTTTCTATGTTGTATCATTTCATGATACAGGGTCTGGATCTCAAGCTCATCCTCACCCTTAGTTCATCTCAGCTTACGTTCTCAGCTTATTGGTGAGTCCTCATGTTCCGAGGGCTGTTTGACAGACTTTTATATTATCTTATGTTTCAGTATTGTTTGGGTTAGTTGGGGATGTTGTCTCATCAACCCATCGTATGTAGTAGAGGCTTTCAGATAATGTGTAGTATTCAGCTCATGTGTATGCTTAGTATTTTCTGGTGTTATGCTATGATTACGTTTTCGCTTGTTTTATGCTGAGTATTCCGCTTTATTTAATGAGATTAGATGTATGCATGTGCCATGGGTCAACTTGGGGTCTCCCGAGGTCCATTGTCCTGTGTCTACGATCCGGGTGTACGTTCGGGTCGTGACATAACCGCTCTACATTAGTGGCGAATTACATGAAGGGCAAGTTTATGGGTCAAGTTGTGTGCATAAATATTTCTTTTGGGAGAGTGAGCATTATTATCTCTTCCGAATAATCCCTTGTGTGTATTTAATGATTACATGACAAAAGAATAGGGATTCTCATTTTTGTGAGTGACATCATTCCTTTTTGAGGACATTAGTGCATTTAGAGTTTGTGTGTGGATAGGGCATGCGAAGTGTAAACTCTAAAGCAAAATTTTAATGTGCATTGGTTATGACTTGAGATGCTCGTTGTATTTTATGGATAAGCAATTCCCTTGATTTACAAAATGAATCCTCTTGTGAGCCATGTTTTTGAAAGGTGGTATCCTCTTGAAATATCGTCATTGTTTTGGTTTTTTGGGGAATTTTATTCTCTTTTCCGGTGAGATTGGTGAGAATATTTGGATTGTCATAGATAGGTGGTTAATGATGTTTAAATTGTGAGGAGTGAGATGTTTTTGTACTTCTAAGAATTACATTACTTGAGGACAAGCAATGGTTCAAATTTGGGGGTTGGATGAGTTGGTAAATTCACCAACTTATTGGGCTCTTAAGCTTGAGTATTGCTTAGTTTTTGAGTTATTTATGTGGATTTTATGACCTTTTTACTTGTATTGTGTGCATATGCCTAATGTGAAGAAAAGAGCAAGAAATGGAGCAAAAAGAAGGAAGTGGGTTGAAATTCAACATTCTGCCAAAGAAGACCGGCGAAATGCCATTCAAGAGTTGATTCCCACTGCCACTGGGAAACAAGCCACCAGCGAAATGTGGGTTGCCAATGAAGACTCTCTGGTTCAGCCACCAAATGGCACCTGACTTTTTGTATTAAAAGGAAAAAAGATTGGCGGTGCACAGATGGAGATCAGTGAAACGCTGACGGAATCACCGCTGACTACTGGAATGCATTGAAGTACTAGATAATGTCACCGGCGGTTTGCTAATTGCAACTGGTGAAGCGCTGGTCATCCCTCTGATTCCAGAGAGCTGCTCAGGATAAAAATTGTCCATGAGGAAACAAGAGAGAGAAGATTCCCTATTTTCTTAGATATAAATTCTAGAGAAAGTATCGTGTACTAAGCATATCATATCAGAGCATATCATATCATCTTTTTGCTTTCTTAGATTAAGAACATTCCTTCGGTAGAGAAAAGGAGAATTTGATTGGTTGACTTTGAAAAGTACTATTCTCTTCTTCTTCTTAATAGCAAGGTACAACCATTATTGAAGACTACTTGTGAACTTGATTTTACTACTCTTGTTATTGAATTCAATGAGTTTATTGTTAAATGTGCTTTTGAATTTCTTAATCATGAGTAGATAAATCATTAACTAAAGGTGTGTGAGGATGAATACTTAATTAGAGTGGGTATTGCTAGAGTCATCTCCATATTGTTTAAATAAGTGTAAATCTGTTAGATTCTCTTCAATCTATAATGGAAGATACATTGATTATGATGTGAGTCTACTTATTCATACTTGATTGTTGCTTGTAAAAGAATAATTAAGTATTGGAAGAGAATTTAATGGTGGGCATGGATGAGAAATTGTGAAATTGGGCTAGAAAAAGCCAAAATTGCAGTCTCACTCCTAATTAATAGCTAATAGCTAGAAATTAGTGCAACTATTAATCCAAATCTAATCGGGTTGAGCTAATAGTGGCTAGAGGTTTGATAAAACTCTAGAAAGAGGAATTTATAAAGCTGAAAAGTTGTAATTACCCATTTCCCCGATATTATTTACACTAATTGAACTTATAAGATTACCTAGCTTGTCCCTATCTAGTTAGTATATCATCTACACCACACCTCTAGTCTGTCACATTCTTGTCAACAACCTTGGTAATTTTGCTATTATAGGCCACCAAATTAGCAATTATAATCTAATAAAAATTTCAATCTCCCCCAACTTATTTGTTTTTATGTTATTTCTAAATGATGCAAGCTAACTTCAATTTCTCAACCGACACTTGTAATTATCACTCACTAGTCCTTGTGGGATTCAACCCCGACATCCATTCGGTTACTTGTTTTGATACATCGACTGTGTATGGTCGTATGAGGGGTATATTTTGGACGTTATAAGTTATTATTCAGCATTGTCACTAGATGATGGTAAACTTTGTTGAAAAATGATGGAGAGAATATGCATGTTTTTGGGAGTAGTGTCTAGCACCGAGTAGGCTAAGGGTCAGTCAACCCTATACCTCAGAACTACGCACGAACGTAGGTATGTTCAGATTATTTGGGACATACCTTGTGAAATTCCCCTTCCCCCAAGGGGCCTTCAGCTTGATATCGATATCATGGTAGTGTCCTTAGCCCTGGCAAAGATTTGGACGGCTCTGCCCACTTGAGTGTAATAGTCAGGACCACGTAAGCTTTATCGTGGTAATGTCGGTTATATGATGCATTGTTTCTCATGATTTTAGTTATGCATTTACATCATTCACGATATTATTTTTTTAGCAGGTTTGACCCAATGTTCAGATTTACTTATGATTATCAGTTTTCATCTTTGGGTCATTTGATTCAGTTATGTTCAGAACAAAATTTCAAAAAATAGCATTCAAGCCCTACTCTCAGATTCTTATCTTGATTATGTATTATACTATGCATGTTTAATGATTTTACTTACTTAACAGTTTTACTTACCTTGCTTACTCGATACATTCCACGTACCGACCGCATACTCTATTTTGTATCATTTCATGATACAGGTTCCGATATCAAGACTCAGTCTCGCTGCTAGTCATACTTTCGGAGTTAGCACTTCTCAATCTCAGTTGGTTAGTACTCATCTTGCGAGGGCCCTTCTTATCAGTTGTATTTTATCTTTTCAGTTTTCAGACTATAGTGAGTTAGTTGGGGTCTTGTCCCATCAACTCGTCAGCATTAAAGGGTTTTCAAACATAGTTTGTATTTAGCTTTAGACTCATATATGTATTCAGATGTTAGGTTATGTTTAGACTTCCGCTATGTTATTCATGTTGATCTTCTATTTTACTTAAATGAGTTAGATGTTATGTTCATGCCATGGATCGGCTTGGAGCCTCTCGAGGTTCTTTGTCCCGCGTCTCGATCCGGTTTTATGTTTAGGTCGTGAAAAAGGTGCTAAGCAATGGATGTTGCATCTTGTATTTCTTAGCCCTTAAAGGAGGTATGTTCATTGACCTTGTTGGCATGGAATACTCAAAGATGAAGCCACCTTGATCTTCCTCCTCAATTTCCTTCATCGATTTGGTCTCCTCAGTCTCTATGTTGTCAACCAAGTTCAGCATTGGAAAATGGTACCGGGGCAGTTTAAGTTGCTCCTTTTCAAGCATTCTTTTTTCTTGAAATCCTCCTTTTCAAGTGTACTAGAGTCCTTGATCATGATTTGTTGGATGTCACTTAGGGACTCTAGTGTCACTTTTTCAACTTCGGCATCTTGCATTTTTACAATTTTGGTTGGTTGGCACACCCCTATGACTTCTTCAAAGTTCACCTTGACTCCTTTGTCATCAACATTTTGAGCTTACTCCCATGAGTCAAGTTGAGTTATGCCCTATTGTTCACTTCTTCTTGTTATGAACCTCAATGTCTCCTTCGCTTTTTCTTTTAGAGATTTACCGCCTTCTTCTTGAGGAGTTGATGATTCCATTGGCATGGAGGGGTTGACATTCTTTTCCGCATTAGACTCCCACTCCAAAAAGGCTTGGATCATGGCTTCCATGCACCCACATGTATTTCTTCTTCCCTCACTTTCCATGGCTTCAGTACTTTCATGCTTAGGAGCATAACTTGTATCATAGCCACTATAACGAGAAGTGAACTCATTTGGGCATCCACCCCAATGTCTACCATGGCTACAACATGATGTGCATCTATACCCATTATAGGAGGGAGAAGGTGCACTCATCTCTCTTCTAGGGGCATATTTGCAATATTGCCAATATTGTGGTCCTCCACAATAGGGACATGGGTCATCACGATGAGGGTTGAAACCAAAAAACCTCCTTTCATTCCAAGATTCCATAATACCACTACAAGTAAATAAAACAAAAACAAAAATAAAAACAAAACAAGATGTAAAACAAAAATGCAAAACTAGTTCGAATCAATAAATAACTAATGGCTTATCATAACTCAACTCCCCGGCAACAACGCCATTTTTGATAAACGCTCAAAATACACCTCTCATTTAAAGAAAGCGTAAGCGATCATTGTATCAAAACAAATATGCCCGTTAGATGTCAGAGTCGAATCCCATAGAGAATTGAGTCAATAGTTCAAGAGTTATTCAAACTAGAACACATAGTTGTTCAACATTTTAAAAGAAACTTGGGGGGAAATTAAGGAAAAAACACTATCTAATTCTAATTTTAAACTAAGTGGAGGGAATTTCAATTGTTAAAATCACAAGTTAGATGGCTAGGTGTATGTTATAGATGAATTCGCAACTAAATCAGGCTTTTCTTCAATGCTTTAGACTCAAAATTAGCATAGATAGCAGTGGATAATTCACAAACTCTTGTTTTTCAACGACAAGAGTATTTATGCCTTGGGTTTTCTCAAAACCCAAAGCCAATTCAAGTTATCAACATCAAAATCTTGAGAAAGTACTAGCTATTTCTAGCCTTGACCTTTAATGGAATGGAAATGTGAGTATTGACTATCTCTAGATCAATCCCACACACCAACTCCAATTCCTCACTATTATCTTCTCACCCAATTCTCACTTTTCTCTATAAAGCAAAAGCAAGAAAAATCAAGCACAATTCATGTTTGCAAACCACCAATTTTAGCATTTAAAACTTGGGAGAAGACAATAGATCTATGATTTAAATAAGAATCCAAGAGCAATTATTCCTAACCCAATCAATTAAATAAGCCCACCATGAAAAAACCCTTAGCTAGCAAATTAGTTATGCATATTTAAATATAGAGAGAAGATACCAAGAGTATTCCTCCCACATTCATCACATTAGCTTAACAAGCTCTTACAACAATGGCAGAATTTCCCCAAAATGTGTTAAAGAACAAGAAGAAGAAAAGTACTAACTCTACAATTTTATGGTGAAAAGATGTCTGAAAGATGAATAATTGATGAATGATTTTTTTATTTCGTGGTGTACAATGAGAGTTATGTAAAAATCTGTACTTTCTTGTGCACAAATTTTCCTAAATTCCTTTGAGGCTTTTAGTTGCTTTGGAGACCTTTATGGACCTTTTTACCCTTCATTGGATGGCCTCATTTGTGAAGCACCGGCTGTCCCCGTAATAAAATAGTGCACTGGCAGTGACCAACGGCGGCAAAACGGCCGATTCGCTGTTGCCCAACTGCTAAACGCCGATGAGTAGCCGGTCTGGGCAGTGGCTTCGGCGTTTTTCCTGTGTTTTGCCCTTCTGGATCCGCATTTAGCCGATTCAAAGCATGTCTTTACACCTCTTTTTTGATCTCAAATCTTCCTTTATCTTTGGCTCCTTTTCTTCATATTCTAACTCATCAAATTTATCCTTGAACCTCATGCATTTTTATCGATTTCTTGCTTTCTCTACTCAAGCAACATAACTACAAAGAATTAAAGCCCACATAACTAATTTAGCAAGATAATTNATGCATTTTTATCGATTTCTTGCTTTCTCTACTCAAGCAACATAACTACAAAGAATTAAAGAGAAAAAGCATAAAATTCACATAAATGATTTGAAAACTAAGCAAAAACTCATGCTTAGGAGCCTAAAGAGTTGGTAAATTTCCAACTTATCATGCAACAATGGTGGAATTCCCCCAATTGGGTTGGAGAAGAATATGAAGAAGAAGAAGAAGAAGAAGAAGCAAAAGTAATTGCAATTTGCTACAATTCTATGATGTGTAAAATTCTTCCCACGAATCCATCACATGTGGTGTACAAATAAGGTAAAAAATATCTACAGTTTTCTTGTGCATAACTTTTCAAAATTCCCCTTGGAAGCTTCTAGATGTTTTGGCAACCTTTCTGGATGTTTTCTCCCTTCAATCGGCGAAATTGGTCACTTTCCCTTCATCATTTGTTTAGCAGGTGCCAATCCACTAAGAAGGTGCAAAATAGTCCCACTTGCGCCAGACCTGCGTTTAGCAGGTGTAGATCCGCAGTTAGTTATTGTAAAGCAGGTGCAAGGCAGTCCCATCTCTTTACACCTATGTTTTGCATGTTCAGATCCGCGTTTACCAGGTGAAAAGCATGTCTTAAGCAACTTGCTTTAAGTTCAAATCCTCCATTATCTTTGTTTCCTTCAAATTCCTGCATGGAGAAGAAAAAGAGCATGAAGCCTTTCTAAATTATGTGAAAACCACACAATAACTCAAGTTTAATAGCCTAATGAGTTGGTAAATTACCAACTCATCAAACCCCCAAACTTGAACTATTTCTTGTCCTCAAGCAAGACATCCCTCACAAGAAGAATTGCCTTAAGCTTGGAGCATTATGAGAGCAACACACAAGACCATTAAGACTCGAGACAACCGAAAAATCACACACCGACTCAAGAAAAAGAAAAGTCTCAAAACATGTTGCACAAACTTCAATAGGTAACCACAAACAGTTGGCGTATCTCTCATGTATTCCTTTCATTCAAAACAAGGGGCATAGTCAATCAAATGAAGCTCAATTAGCATCTAAAGTCATTGACAATTCATATTCAAGGTTTACCTCAATGTTCACTGCATAACTTGTCTCAATCACACCTCTCAATTGTAAACACAACTTTAGCATGAACCCTAAGGGAGTGATTCCAATCACGCAAAGAGAGAATCCTATTCATTTTCATGCATTTCACACATAGGGATTATAGAATCAAGCATAAATGCTCACTCTCTCAAAGACATTCAAGTGCATATAATTTGACTCATAGGCTTGCACCTCATCTAAGTTTCCACTAATTTAGTGTTTCTACACTCGAAATTACTAAGAACTTGAGGGTCATAATGAAGGCTAGGGGTAAATATAGGAAAAATTTAAGCTCAAGTGACAAGAGCCTCCCTAATGCCTTTTGTGAACACTATTAAACATCCCGCTATTTAGGGAGATCACTCCACCTTATCTCTCCTTATTCATCATTCTTATTTTTCATCAAGAACCACCCTTGTAACACCTTGGATTCTATAATAAGTCTCATTTAAGCAAAAGATAGCACCTTTCAACTTTTTCTTTTCCTTCTATTGATTAGAGGTTTTTTACAACCATCTATTTCATTGTTTTCACAAGTAATTTGGTGATACGTCACCTTGAAGCTCACATGTTTTCCCTTTTTTTAACCCTCAAACTTAGGCTCTTACCTCATTTAAAATCGTTTCCTTATCTCTCCCTAATTCTTAGGTTTCATGTCCCACATTCTTTCTTTCATCACTTAGCAATTAGGGAGGATTGCGTGCCAAAGAAGGGGATAAGAAGGGGTAATAGGCTTGTAATACAGATTCCAAGGAAAAAGGGTTAAAGTCTCAACATTGGCTTAGAAAAGGTTCATTCATTTTGGTTTAATGACTATCCAAAGAAAGCCTAAGATAATCTTCTAAGTGCAGCAACATCTAAAATTTTGCCTTGACTCACATTTAGCAAGTTCTAGACAATATGCTCATAGAAAATCCTCTCCATACAAGGCATAAAAATCCAAGGTGTTTAGTACTTTTAAAAATCAAATAAAGGTTATGACTTTAGACAAGATAATTTTTCAAATCAAAAGACAAACCAAGAATGTACAGCCCATGACAAGAGATTTCTCATTTTCAATTCAAGTGCCCCTTTTCATCTAAAAAAACATTTTGCAATGCCAATAAATTTCTTTGATGGTACCTCTAACAACAAGTGCAACAAAGAGTCATAAAGACACTAAACTTGACATTTTCCCTTGAGAAAATCGCCTCTCAATCTGTCATAGGGAAGTGCCACTCGGTTCGACAACAAAAAATAAAAAAAAAGAACAAGTTACTCCTTGGGAAAGAACCATTGTATAAAGAAAACCCTCAGAGTGTATTAATTAACTACTATGTACAAAGGCAATGCTAAATAGCAAGAAATGATGTGCTAAGTAGCAAGTAATAACGATTTTCCCTTAAGAATGAAGTCACCCAATATATCAT
>JACEIK010003899.1:89081-105851 GCA_018107945.1 Datura stramonium
CATGTTGGTTAGTATAAATCCACAATTACATACAAATCACATGAGAATGCACACATAAAAGTAGATAAACAAGTAGAAATGAAGTATTAAAGTATCACTTAGGAATGCAATTATGCCCAAGATCAGCACCAAGGTGCCAACCAAGGCTTCTGGAGTTATCAAGATAGAAGTCAAGGTTTTAGAGATCGCGAAGATCAATGGAGAGATAGGGATCGCTAATAAAGAGATCTTGATCGTGAAAAAGAAGGCGATCGATATAATTTCTGAAGCTAAAATCCATATATATCTCCTTTTAAGGCTTTTATGACTCCAATGCAAACAAGTATTAGTGATCTTGGGATTTTAAAAATTGAGGAAATGCTGGCCCAAGTGTTGAAAAGAGTTTAATCGACTGATAATGGGGTGAAAGAATTGAAGGATGAGGTATCCAAGCTTGCTCAAATCATGAGTTCCTATTAGACATCAATCAAGCACCTTGATGCTCACATAAACCATTCGTCCACTCA
The DNA here is from genome assembly GCA_018107945.1 of Datura stramonium. Classification (NCBI taxonomy): domain Eukaryota; kingdom Viridiplantae; phylum Streptophyta; class Magnoliopsida; order Solanales; family Solanaceae; genus Datura; species Datura stramonium. The sequence goes on from JACEIK010003899.1 coordinate 89,588, forward strand.
AATGAACCCTTAGATTAAGGGAACACTTCCCAGTGACATCAAAACCTAAAGAATGATGGCCATTGTATGACAATTGTCACTAAAAGTGGGAAGGTAGTTGAGAATGTGGGTGGTAAGCCCCATGAGGTTACCGGTAAAAAGAAGTGTGATGAGAAATTGATGGATAGGGTAGCACCAAGTGCACCCATGGTAATTAATTATGAGAAGCTAGTGGAGGATAGAGAGGTTGATACTCCTCCTTATGTTGTGATAGACGATGAAGAAGTCAAAAAGGATCAAAAGGTTCAAGGCTCGTCACCTAAATGTACATCTCCTTATCGCAATGGATATGGTAATAGAAAGAGGATAATCAATTCAAGAAGTTCGTTGATATGTTTAGCAAATTGTCCATGAACATTCCATTGGTGGACGCGTTATTGAAAATGTCGGGATATGCTATATTCATGAAGGAGTTTTTGAAAAAGAAGAATGTTATCGATGTGGGAAAAGTGGAGGTGTCACATCATTGTAGGGTCATCATGACAAGAAATTTAGCTTCGAAGAGAGAAGATCCAGAGGCTTTAACCATTCCTTGCACCATTAGGGTGTTCCTGTTTAACAAGGCCTTATGTGACCTACGGGGAAGCATCAACTTGATGCCCCTTGTGATATTTAAGAAGTTAAGTTTAGGAGATCCTAAGCCTACTCGAATAAGGTTGCTCATGGTGGATAGATCTATAAAATGCCTGATGGTTATACTCTTTGATGTGCTGGTTAAAGTGGACAAATTCATTCTCCTAATGGATTTTGTAGTGTTGGATTGTGATGTATACCTCGAGGTGCCTATTATCTTAGGGCGCTCATTCTTAGCCACCGATAGAGCCTTAGTGGATGTTGAGTTAGGAGAACTCAAGTTCTGTGATGGCAGTGATAAGGTCAATTTCAACATGTGAAAACCAATAAAGCTCCCTGATGAATGCCGAGTTGTAGCAGTGATTGATATATGGGACAAGATGGTTAAGGTCCCTTATGAGGAGATCGAACCTCCAAACCTTTGCTGATCTTTGAGGTGATATCGTCGAGCTACGACATTAAATCAAGTGCTTCTTGGGAGGCAATTCAAGTGTTTTTCAATTTCATTTTACTTCAATTCTTTGTTGTTTTTGATTGTTGAGGAATGTAAGAAGTTGAAATGTGGCAAAAAGTTGAAGATGCCAAAGAGAGGCACTTGAGCTATATCTACGAAACATAGGTGCCATTCTGCAACATGCAAGTGTAGCGCAGGCTTCATCGAGAATACCTAAAAGAAAAATGTTCAAAATTGTGCACCTACGCATCATCTGCGAGACACAGATACAGACCTGCAACACGTATGTGAAATGCAGGACCCAAGCAGTGCATTGGAGAAATTGAGCCCCGCCTGCGCTTCACATGTGTGTCACATGTCTTCATGTGCGGCCGCATATGCTAGCATAGGCACAACTATGATAATTTAAAATGTTGACTGGCCCATTTGACCAGTCCGACCCAGCTTTGACTGCGACCCTTCATCTTTCAAAACCTCCATAACACAAATTCATCCACTATTTTCCACCATTTTCATCCTCCAAACACTCTCCACTCACACCATATATCTTCCTACACTTCATCATTCAACTCTATTCCCTCCTCTCACCATCACACCGCCAGACACCACGAGCAGAGCCACCGACGAAAACCACCATTGTGCATTTACCCAAGCTTCAAATTACACTCATCCACTTATTCATATCATTTGTGGTATGCTGCATTTACTTAAATCATCCTTTTTATCTATTTTAGGTGCATTGTGGTTTATGAATAGTAGTAGTAATTTCCCCACTTGCATTTCATATGTGTTTTGTTCAATTGAATTTTGGTGGCGTTGTGGGTGGATTTCAAATTGGAAACTTATGGGGGATTATTGCTTCATATGATCTTGTGTGTTAGTATATCCCATAATGCTATATAATTTTATTGAGGGTAAAGTCTGAGTAACTCATTTGCAAGTGATGCATGATTTGGCCCTATGATAGATTGGGTGACGTCATTCTTAAGGGAAAATGTCCATTGCTTCCAATTTGTAGTGCAATGTGTGTTAGATTTCAATTAGTGTTCCATTGTGCTTGGTGATTTGATGAGTAGTATAAGCATGTATGATGAGCNGTAGTATGACTAAAATCATGGGTTTCAAATTATTGGGTTGTTTTCACTTATTTTATTCAATATTTGATGATTTAAATCCTTAAAAGCACATGTGCCCAAATTATGGGATTTTTAGTGAAATTCATGATTATGGTGATTTCTCAAGCATGATTCGAACTTTTGTATTTTAAGCATGTTTCAATTACTCATGTTATTACGATCATGTTTCCTATAAATTTAGGCATTTCATGTATGATTGAAACTATGGGAAATTCCCACATGATTTATGAACTATGATTTTGGCCGCTTCACAGGCCCAATTCCGTGGCTGGTATTATGAATTCTCAAGCATGTTATGATTATCACAATTTAACCAGCCATGCATTTCATGTACGAATTTCTATGAGCACGTTGCATGTTTTGGGAGTAGTACTTAACATCGAGTAGGTTCGGGGCCTAGGTTACGCCCCGAACCTCTAAACTACGAGCCATCGTGGTTATGTTTGGGACCTCCTCTATGATTTTCCCCTATGCCCTACAGGGCCTTCATGAGTGATATCACGTCTTTCATGGCTCATACCCTTGGAAAGGTATGGACGACCTCCCGACTAGGTTAACAGGTCGGGATCCATGTGTGCTCATATGGGGTATGTTGGATATTGAAATCTCCCATTGTTCCTCATGGTTTTAATGCATGTATGATTATGTTCTTTTGGCTTAAGTTATGTTTTTATGAAATATTTTTTTTCCACATGTTACGACTATGACAGGTTTGTGAATATTTTGGAAAAAAATCTTGAGCCTTACGATATACTTATGGTTTCAGTCTTTATGATCATGATGTCCTCACTCCTATCACTTTTATGTTTTAAGTATGGTTTTGCGTATCTTACATACTCAGTACCTTCCAAGTACTGACCTACATATTTTTAGGATCCAGTTTGCAGGTTCAGCATCGTTCCAAGATTACCCTCAGTTCCGCGCTCATCTCTCAGCGGTGATTCCTAATGATTTGAGGGCTTCTTGTTCGGACCTTGTTTATCTTTTATTTTTAAAATGTTGGGGTTAGTTGGGGTCTTGTCTCTTCAACCGTCTGTAATGATTAGAGACTTCAAACCTATTTGTAGTATTGCAGCTATTTATGGTTGGATTGTGTAATGTTGTTTCTTATATATCAGGTTATGATTTTCAGTTAGTTCATGATTTTTAAGTTAAGTCTTCCGCCTTATGTGTACGAATTAGATATATGCTCATGCCATGGGTTGACGGGAGTCTTTCGGAGCTCCTTGTCCCATGTCTATGATCCAGGTGTACTCTCGTGTCATGACAAACTTGGTATCAGAATGATAGGTTCAGATGTGTCCTAGGGAGTCTGAAAGCCGCGTTAGGTAGAGTCTTTTTCATGGGTGTGAAGTGTGCCACACCTATGACAAAGAGGCTACTAAACTTTTTAGGAAATGTTTCCTTCATTCATGATCCATGTCGTGCGATGAAAAGTCTCTCCATCCTTCTAACTCGTTCTATTTGCGATTGTAGAAAATTATGGCTCCCAGAAGGATAAACGAAAGGAGGAACAAAAATGATGAAGGTCACGGAGGTGGCAATGATCATGAGCATCAGAAAGGCCTACCTGTCCAATAGCCCCAGGCACTAGAGCCAGCTGCTCACGCCGAGTTTCGGATGACTATTCAGATGTTGGCACAGGCCTTGACCGCTCAGGTCAACCAGCAGGCTTTTGTGTATGTTCCTCAGAACGGCAATGCAATGGCAACCTGGATCATGGACCTTTTAAGGATGAACCCTCTCGAGTTCACAGGGGAAAAGGTGGACGAGGACCCACACGAGTTCATTGAAGGGATCTTGAAGGTCACTTAGGTCATGGGGGTGACAAATGAGGAGACCATTGTTCAATTCTTTAACAATATGAAAAAACCAAAAGCTCTGCCCTCTCTATCTATCCAAGGGATGGAAGGGTAGAGGCCTTTGGTGTCCCCTCCAGTCAAGAATTGAGGCCTCACAATCACTAGCCAATATGCTTTTCTCTCATGCCTTTCTTCTTTTATGGTTCGATATTCTGGTGTCCTAGGCGTAGAGGAACCACACCAATCAATCCCGAACTTGGTGGTTAAAATCTACTGTGGTGACGATACTGTAGGGGATGTCCTGTGGAAAAATGTGTTGATTTGGCCTCTTATAAACTAAAAGAGGTCACTTATATTTGGTACAAGCAATGGAAAGACAGTAGGGAAGTGGGAGCGGGCCCTATTAGCTGGGATGAGTTCCACATGGCCTTTTTCGACAGGTTCTTCCCTCAGGAGATGAGGAAATTGAAGGAAGCCGAGTTTGTTAACCTCAAACAGGGAAAGATGACAGTGCTAGAATATTCACTTGACTTCACTCGCCTGTCAAAGTATGCCCCAGAGTTAGTGATTGACCAGACGACGCGGGTGAGAAGATTCGTGCAGGGAGTAGATGAGTATCTGTAAAAGGACTGCAGAACAGCCATGCTTCATCAGGATATGGACTACCCACGGATAGTCCTCTATGCCCAACATATGGAGGTAGCTCATATGAGGTAGAGAGAGGACAATAGGGCCAGAACTGATAGCCACAGGTTCTCCTCGCTGAGGCTAGGGGGTGGGTCTCACCAGTAGTCCCAGCATCGGTCCATTACATCAGCACCATATTCAGCCAGTACCCCATCCAGGCCTCGGGATGATCAAAGGAGCAGGGCCTCAGGTTTGAGGGGTCAGAATAGTATGCGCACAGAGCGCACTTTTCCATCTTGTGCGAACTGTGGAAAGAATCACCCAGGGAAATGCTTGGTGGGCTCAAATGCTTGCTTCGGGTGTGGAAAACCCAGACACAGACTCAGGGATTGCCCCGCAGCTAGGTCGGGGGGTGGTGGAGCCCGCACTTCAACAGCTAGTTCAGCAGTTCCAGTGGCACGTCTTACTCAGCAGGGTACTTCAACTTGTCCAGCTGGCGGTCAGCGCCAGAATCAGTTTTATGCACTTGGCTCTCGACAGGAGCAGGAGACTTCTCCCAATGTGGTTTGGGTATGTTCCGATTCTTTCATATTGATGCTTATGCTTTGTTAGATCCGGGAGCTTCACTGTCTTTTGTGATACCTTACCTTGCTAGTAACTTTGGAGTCAGTCTTGAGATTTTGTCAGAACCGTTTTCTGTGTCTACTCCAGTTAGGGATTCAGTCATAGCGAGGCGGGTATATAGAGGTTACCCCATTACAGTATTGCATAAGGTTACCTCCACAGACTTAGTAGAATTGGCTATGAAATATTTTGACATTATTTTGGACATGGATTGGTTATTTGCATGTTATGCTTCTATCAACTGTAGAACCCGGGCGGTGGAGTTCCGATTTCCAAGTGAACCAGTTTTAGAATGGAGGGGTAGTTCGGTCGTACCTTTAGGCCGCTTTATCTCCTATCTCAAGTCCCGGAAAATGATTGCTAAGGGTTGTATTTACCATTTGGTTAGGGTTAAGGATGCCACTTCTGATACCCCGACCATTCAGTCCATCCTCGTGGTATGTAAGTATCCCGAGGTATTCCCAGATTACCTACCAGGTGCTCCTCTCGAGAGGGAGATTGATTTTGAGATTGATCTTTTACATGACACACAGCCCATATCGATTCCTCCTTACTGAATGGCCCCAGCCGATCTAAGAGAGTTAAAGGAGCAGTTGAAGGATTTGCTAGATAAGGGTTCCATTAGACTGAGTAAGTCTCCATGGGGTGCCCTAGTGTTGTTCGTCCGGAAGAAAGATGGTTCTCTTCACATGTGTATTGACTATAGGCAGTTGAACAAGGTCATCATCAAGAATAGGTACCCTTTACCCAGGATTGATGACCTATTCGATCAGTTTCAGGGTGCCAAATATTTCTGCAAGATAGTTCTCAAGTCCAGGTATCACTAGCTCAGGGTTCGGGAGAGTGACATCCCAAAGACTGCTTTCAGAAACCGGTATGGACATTATAAATTCGTTGTTATTTCTTTTGGACTAACCAATGCCCCTGCAGCTTTTATGGATCTAATAAATAGGGTATTTGAGGCATATCTGGATATGTTCATGATCATATTCATTGCCGACATATTAATATACTCCAAGAGAGAGGAAGAGCATGCTGCACACCTGAGGGTAGCACTCCAAACCCTCAAGGATAACCATCTATACGCCAAGTTTAGCAAATGTGAGTTCTGGATGAATTCAGTTGCATTCTTGGGACATGTAGTTTCAAGCGAAGGTATAAAGGTGAACTCCCAGAAAATAGAGGTAGTGAAGAACTGGCCTAGACCGGTATACCCTTCGGAGATCAGGAGCCTTTTAGGCTTAGCGGAATATTATCGGAGGTTCATAGAGGGTTTCTCATCCATTGCATCCCCATTGACTAGATTAACTCAGAAAAAGGTGAAGTTCCAATGGTCGGAGGCTTGCAACAAGAGCTTTCAATAATTGAAGGCCCGACTCACTTCAGCACCGGTGTTGACTTTACCGGAGGGCACTGATGGCTTTGTTGTATATTGTGATGCTTCGAGAGTCAGACTGGGATTTGTATTGATGAAGCACGGGAAAGTCATAGCATATGCTTCCAAACAGCTAAAAATTCACGATAAGGATTACCCGACCCATGATCTTGAGTTGGCCGCAGTGGTGTTTGCTCTGGAGATATGGAGACACTACTTTTATGGGTTTCATGTAGATGTATTCACTGACCACAAGAGCTTACAACATGTGTTCACGCAGAAGGATCTCAATCTTCGGCAACGGAGGTGGTTGGAGCTACTTAAGGACTATGACATGAGTGTCCTCTACCACCCGAGTAAGGCCAACGTTGTAGTGGATGCCCTTAGTAGATCCTCTATAGAGAGTGTGTCGAACGTGAGTGAAGACAAGGAGCTGGTGAAGGAGGTACATCGACTTGCACAGTTGGGGGTTAGGTTAGTTGGCTCGACCGATGGTGGTGTAGTTTTTCAGAATGGATCAGAGTTGTCCTTGGTAATGGAGGTGAAGGCTAAGCAAGATGAAGATCCAACATTGGTAAAGTTGAAATAAGTTGTTCAAAATCAGAAAGTAGAAGTCTTCTCCAAAAGGGGAGATTGTGTAGTTCGGTACCAAGGTTGCTTATGTGTTCTGAACGTGGGTGATTTGAGGAGTCGGATATTGCATGAGGCTCATGGATCCAGATATTCTATCCATCTAGGTTCCACCAAGATGTATCATTCCTTGCGGGAAATCTATTGGTGGAATTGCATGAAGAGGGATATTGCAGAATTCATAGCCAAGTGTCCGAATTGCCAACAAGTGAAAGTTAAGCATCAGAGACTGGGAGGTATACTTCAGGATATCAGCATTTCTACTTGGAAGTGTGAAGAAATCAACATGGACTTCATAACGGGATTGCCCCGCACTCGTAGACAGTATGACTCCATTCGGGCTGTGGTGGACAGGTTGACAAAGGCTGCCCATTTTCTACTGATCAAAACCACCGATTCAGCGGAAGATCATGCTAAGTTATACATCCAAGAGCTGGATAGGTTGCATGGAGTGCCCTTGTCCATCATATCGGGTAGAACACCTCTCAATTTTGGAGATCTTTTCAAAAGGGACTTGGTACACAGGTCAAGCTTAGCACGACATTTCATCTGCAGACAGATGGTCAGGCGGAGCGGACTATCCAGACTCTCAAGGATATGTTGAGAGCTTGCGTTATTGATTTCAAGGGTAGTTGGGATGAGCATTTTCCTCTTATTGAGTTTGCCTACAACAACTACTATCACTCTAGATCCAAATGGCACCTTTTTAGGCTCTCTAAGGGCGAAGGTGTAGATCTCCCTTTGGTTGGTTCAACGTCGGTGAGGCTTCATTAGTGGGTCCAGATTCAGTCCAGAGGCTATAGAGAAAGTTCAGTTTATAAGAGAAAGGCTAAAAACGGCTCAAAGTTGCCAAAAGTCTTATGCGGATGTGAGAGAGTTTGAGTTCGAGATCGATGATTGGGTGTTTTTGAAGGTATCTCCCATGAAGGGAGTAATGAGATTCGGAAAGAAAGGAAAACTCAAACCCCGCTATATTGGTCCATATCGAATTTTGAGACGAGTGGGTAAAGTAGACTATGAGTTAGAGTTACCTTAAGCGTTAGCTTCAGTTCATCCAATATTTCACGTATCGCTCTTGAAAAAGTACTTGGGAGATCCATCCTTAGTGGTTCCGGTGGAAAGTGTTGGTGTGAAGGATAGCCTCAGTTATGAGGAAATTCCGCGTTGCAATCTTGGATCATCGGGTTCGAAGGCTGAGGAACAAGGAAGTAGCTTCAATAAAGGTGTTATGAAGATATCAGCATGTTGAGGGAGGGGAAGCTGAAGCGGATATGATGGCTAAATACCCTCATTTGTTCCCTACTGGCTCAGTTTCAGTTTGAGGTATCAGTTTTTTCCCTAAACCTCTATTCAGTTTTCATGTTCTGTTCATGCGTGCAAGTTTGTTTTATGATATTATATACGTATGTGATGTCTTAATTCAGTCCAGCTGTGTAGTTCTTTTCGGGGGTAGTCATTCCGTTAGTTTTCAACTTAAATGATCAGTATTTGCATATGGTGGTTGTTTGTTCCTGAGTTTTTTGCTTGTTTCTAACATTCGAGGATGAATATTCCCAAGGGGCAGATATTGTTATACCCCGGGAACCCAAGGATTAGACCCGGGAGTCAAATGGGGAAAAATCGTGAAAATGTTGCAGTAGTGAAGAACGAGTCGTTAGACGACTCGTGAGGAGACCCCACAAGTCGTCAAGTGGCTCGTGGGAAGGAGGGATTGTGCTGAGGAGTTGAGGTCCCCACAGGCATGGGAACGACTCGTGGTCAGCTATCACAAGTTGTTAGGTCCACCGTGGGGTAAGGTTGAGGATTTAATTAAGGGTGAAGCAGTGTACTTGACGGAAGATGGTAACGAGTCATTGCCTCGGGGGATGAGTCGTCATGTCCTCCGTTAAGAGCCCAGGTGAAAATTTCTAGTGGACTTGAAGAAACGACCCAATGACTCATTGTCCCTTGTAATGAGTCATCAGGTCGCCTGTTGGGGTCTCCCGACAGTTAGTTCCTGCGAATTGGTAAGGGCCTTCTCGTAATTTCCTATGCTCCTATGACCTAAACTATGTCTTTTTGAGGTCGGGAAAGGGTCTTTTAAGGGGAAATCATTCATGATAAACCTCATTTGATGCATGTAAGAGTAGAGAGGAAAGAGGAAAGGGATTCAAATGTCTTCTTCAAATTCTTCAAGTTTCCTCCTAGGGTTTTTCAAGGGAGTCTAGAAGCAAGTAATTCCAGCTATGTGGGGTTTTGAATGGGTAGTTTAGTCCCTACCCATGCCCAATTTCTCCCTAATTCTACATTTAAGTTACCAATTCTTGATGGGTCATAACCCAAATGCATGTATCCTCAAAAATCGATATGAGCATGTTGTAGTATGACTAAAATCATGGGTTTCGAATAATTGGTCTTTTTCACTTATTTTATTCAATATTTGATGATTTAAATCCTTAAAAGCACATGTGCCCAAATTATGGGGTTTTTAGTTAAATTCATGGTTATGGTGATTTCTCAAGCATGATTCGAACTTTTGTATTCTAAGCATGTTTTCAATTACTCATGTTATTAAGATCGTGTTTCGTATAAATTTAGGAATTTCATGTATGATTGAAACTATGGTCAATGCCCACATGATTTATGAACTATGATTTTGGCCGATTCACGAGCCTAATTCCATGGCTAGTATTACGAATTCTCATGCATGTTATGATTATCACGATTTAACTAGCCATGCATGTCATGTATGAATTTCTATGAGCATCTTGTATGTTTTGGGAGTAGTACTTAACACCGAGTAAGTTCGGGGCCTAGGTTATGCCCCAAACCTCCGAACTACAAGCCACCGTAGGTTATGTTTGGGACCTCCTCAGTGACTGTCCCCTATGCCCTACGAGGCCTTCATGAGTGATATCACTCCTTTCATGGTTCTTACCCTTGGCAAGGTATGGATGACCTCCCGACTAGGTTTACAAGTCGGGCTCCATGTGTGCTCATATAGGGTATTTCGGTTATATAAATCTCCCATTGTTCCTCATGGTTTTAATGCATGTATGATTATGTTCTTTTTGCTCAAGTTATGTTTTTATTAAATGTTTTTTTTTCCACATGTTACGACTGACAGGTTTGTGAATATTTTGGAAAAAAATCTTGAGCCTTACGATATACTTATGGTTTCAATCTTTATGATCATGATGTCCTCACTCCTATAACTTTTATGTTTTAAGTATGGTTTTGCATATCTTACATACTCAGTACCTTCCAAGTATTGACCAACACATTTTTAGGATTCAGTTCACAGGTTCAGCATCGTTCGTAGCTTGCCCTCAGTTATGCGCTCAGCTCTCAGTGGTGAGTCTTCATAATTTGAGGGCTTCTTGTTCGGACCTTGTTTATCTTTTGTTTTCAGAATGTTGGGGTTAGTCGGGGTCTTGTCCCTTCAACCCGTCTGCTATGATTAGAAGCTTTCAGACCTATTTGTAGTATTGCAGCTATTTATGGTTGGATCATGCAATGTTGTTTCTTATATATCAGGTTATGATTTTCAGTTAGTTCATGATATTTAAGTTAAGTCTTCCGCCTTATGTGTACGAATTAGATATATGCTCAGGCCATGGGTTGACGGGAGTCTTTTGGGGCTCCTTGTCCCGTGTCTACGATTCGGGTGTACTCTTGGGTCGTGACACTGCTCCTCTCCTACCTGCCCCTCTTGATGAATCGCAGCCGGCCTTACTCAACAAGCACCTTTCTTAGTAAGGTTGCTTGTTTCCACTCATTGAAGATTCTATTGTGCCACTCTGGATTTCCTTGAGCAATCCTATTCAACAGAGTGTACAACTCATCATAAGTCTTCTCCAATGCTTGCCCACCCGATGTAGAGTCTAATAGGATCTTCGTATGTAGGTCTAGACTCTCTACAAAGGTGTGAGCTAACACCTCATTGGACTTCTGGTGATGGGGTCAGTCTCTCAACAATGACTCTAATATCTCCCAAGCCAAGTATAAGTTCTCCTCCGACCTCTACTTAAAACTTAATATCTCACTTCTAAGCTTGGCAGTCTTGCTTGAAGGGAAGAATCTGACGAGGAACTTCCTTGCTAGGTCGTTCCAAGAAGTAATGGAATTTGGTGGCTCAGCCTTCAACCACCTCTTTGCCTCTCCCAACAATGAAAATGGGAAGAGTGTGAGTCGGACATAGTAAGTCGACACTCCGGTGGGGACAAAAGTATCACTGATCTCCAGGAAATTCTGTAAGTGCTGTCGTGGGTCCTCATGACTCATTGCAGTGAACTAGCCACTAGAATGTAAAAGTTGCACCATGCTCCGCTTAAGCTCAAAATTCCCTCTGGGCTCCGATTTGCAGATACTGGAGGTCACATTCATCGCTAGTGGGATTTCCACTTCGCGAACTGGTCGGGCTACCATCTGATTAGGTAACAACTCTACTTGCTCCACTAGTGGATGTTGCTGTAACTAATCTTGTAACCTTTTCAACTTTTGTCTAGAGCTTCCCTCCTAAGTAAATGTAGTTGTCGTTCAGGTTCCAACAAAGGTTCCACCAGCTCTCTATTCCTTGTCAGTTATACAAGGAAAACCTGTTACCTGCAATATAGCAGACTAAGACCAAGTTTTTCAACACTTAAGGAAATTAAAAATCACCCAAAAACAGAAACATTCACTAAACTTCGCCAGTCCCTGGCAACGGCGCCAAAAACTTGTTGCGTTCCAGCGCACGCGGTCGTACATGTAATGCAGTGGCTCTTTTAAGAGCCAGATGTCAAACCCACAGGGACTGGACTAATTCAGCAAATTATCAAGTTCGAGTGTTAATTTAATCTTCACAAGTGTTGATTATAGAAATTTTGGGAAATTCTAATTAAGTCTAGGGGTGATCACAAAATAATCGAGAAACAATACAAGAAGCAACNTAGGAGCAACATAGAGTTAAAATCGGATAATCATGCGCTATTACGAATTGCAATGGTTTAAGTATGAAATTATCAATTGTCGTCTCACATAATTAGAATTGCATGTTAATGGCCTTTCAAGACTCCAAACACGACAAACTAGCCTCACTGCACATTGTGAGCGAGGATGCTAATTCTAGTTTGTGGGCAATTAATTACGTGGATGTGGTTTACGTGGGTATGATTAGGGACTCTCGTACACCTAATCATTCGATTCAACTTATCCTCACAACTACTTCTTCGAGTGGTGATGTGATAATTCTAATCGAAGCTTCCTTCGTAACTCCTGGAACTTCTTCGTAGTGGCTCCCTTACATCCCTCATTTCAGAGGGAACCTCAAAGTGGCTCTATTCGCTCTCTAAATCATCTCGTTTTATAAACCAAGCAAGGCATTAGGTATATTTCTATCCTAACACAAATTATATCGTGAGATACAATCATGCTCCCTACATTCTCATGTTCTGACCTANCTAAAAACTCAAACCAATGAAGAATTCATGCATTTACAATCATATCATGTGGCCTCAACCCTAGAGGAAGGGTTTTAGCCACTCATGTTCGTACAAATACATAAAAACATGATTCAAGTAGAGTACTTACAAGAATAGTTAAAAGAGAATGAAAATTATTGAACCCTAGGTAGAGTTCTTCCTTTCTCCCTTCGCTCCTCTCCGTTGTTCTCAAAATATTTCGTCATCCCATGATTTTAGGAGCTAAGTATCCTATTTATACTAAGTGAAAAAATACAATTTTTGGGCGGCCATGGACCAACTCCATGCCATGCTATCCATCACAGCAGTTTGATAGCGTGACATGGCCTGGTCGTGCATGCTCACTGGACGGATGGCATCGGCAATCCCTGTGCAAAGCTTGTGCGCGTCGCCCTGTGTGGCACGCTGCTTCTCGCGCGCGGCACATGGCATGACATAGATTCCATCATGCGGCAAGGCCTGGCGTGGCATGGCGCCAATGCACAGGCGCACTGCCTGGCCTCTCGCGCGCACTCCTGTCTGTATGACATGGCGCAAGGCGCGCCAATAGCCTAGCATGGCATGCTAGTGGCTTAGGCAACCCCTCTCCTTTGCAACTTTATGCCATCTTCCTTGCAATACTTTTCCAACTTCTTTCTTATGCATTAACCATCATATTTAGTCCCTCCTAAGCATTTTAAACCTATAAAACAAAGACTAATCATGTTGGCTAGTGCGTACACAAAAATATTCAAAATCACATGAGAATGTAATTAATTAAATCGACAAACTTTACTAAATTAAGTTATAAAATGTCACTTGGGCATGTAATTATGCCCAAGATCAATTTTCCGGGTGTGCCATGCTCGATTGCTTTTTGTCATTCAGTCCAAAAGTGTCTTTGTAAGTCCATAAGTCTTGTCCATGATTGAACCACCAGCTAAGTTATTGGCCACTGACTTATTAATTGAATCAAGGGACCAATAAGAATTTTGGAGAAGCACCCCATCAAGCAGTCCATGATTACGACAAATGGCCACTTTCTTCTTTAATCTTAACCACACCTCATGGATTGGTTCTCCCTAGAGTTGTCAGAAGTTTGTGATTTTGTCACACATTTGAAGAATCCTAGAGGGTGGGAAAAATCTATCAAGGAATTCTTTGGTCAACTCGTCCCATGAAGTGATTGATTCCGGAGGTAACTCCTCCAACCAAGTTGTGGCATCCCCTGTAAGAGAGAAGGGAAACAACATCAATCTGATGCACTACTGGCTGATATTAGTAATATTGAGTGGTTGGAATATCTAGACCAAATTACGGAGATACCGATTAGCATCCTTGCTATACAAGCCATCGAACAACCCCTTCATTTGAATAAGATGTAGCATAGTGCTAGTCACATGGAACACAACAATCCCTATTTTGGGAGGTAGGAAAATAGCACCAGCTACATCATGAGCTACTGGCTCATCTTCCACAACCATGAATCCATCTACGCTACCAACATCACTAGTATGGTTCGTCTTTCTCATTTGTAAATCAGTAAAGAAAAACAAACAATGTCAAAATAAACACAACATAAAAGAAGTGGGAATCAAAAACAGCAAATAGCAATCACAAGCCAATCCTTGAAAACGACGCTATATTTTTTTGTAACATCTAAATAAAACTTCTCAAAAAAAATGAGGTGGAGACAGATGTTGACAAAAAATATTTCTGAATGAGTGTCGGGGTCGAATCCCACGAGGATGGGGTTGGATTATCCAAATGTTGTAAATTAAATCACACAAGTAAACAACATGCCACAAAACTGTAAACTAAAAAGTGGGGGAAAAGTGTAATAAAGTATTGGATTTCAAATTTTGAATAAGACAAGGGAAAAGTGACTTGTTGAAATCAATGAGAGAGACTAGAGGTGTGCATTCAATGGGTCGTCGACTAAAGAGGGATTGATTAAGAGCCTTAGACTTGATTAGGGAATGGATAGACTTGGTTATTTCTATACCCTATGTTTTTCAACCAAAAGGATGTGTATAACTTGGGTTTTCTCAAACCCCGAAGCCATAATCACAAATCAACCAATAATCTTGAGGAAGGATTATACTATTTCTAGATATAATCTTTTAATGGAGTATGAATTTGGGTTTTTACCATCTCTAGATCCAACCCATCTATCCAACACTCCAATTACTCACTATTGAATCTTTACCTATCCTTACTTCCATCTTTCAAGCAAAAGCAAGATTAGAAAGCTAAATCAATGTTTGCAACCATCAATTATTGAATTAAAACTTGAAGAAAATAATTGATCCATGCTTTCTAATCAATTTTAAGAGCAGATAATTGACACCTAATCAAGTCTAGACACCCATCATACACACACCCCTAACAAGAAATTTAGCTACTTAGAATTTAAGAGAGAGAAATTACACACATAAGGAATCTCTCTAAGCTCATCATATTAAGTAATTAAATATCAATTCAAGCTCAAGGTCTACAACAATGGTGGTTTTCCCAATGAAGAAGAAAAAAAATGTACTCTAGCTATCTCTATGATGTTCTCTCTATTCTCTACTCTTCTATTCTCCTTATTCACATGTGTATGTATAATTTTGGGTAAAAGTCTCTAAAATTCTTTTTGCACAGCTCCCAAAATTACCCTTGGAAGCATCTAAGGTACATTTGTGCATTTCTAACGAGATTTCCCTTCAACAGTGACGCGGCTCACTTGCGTAGCACCTACGAGCTTGGAGGTCTCTTTGTAGGCTTAACGCATGACTCCTTTATGTTTTCTATGTTAGCATCTGCAGTCTATAGATACACATCTGTGGCTTGTAGGTCTGGTTCACCAAATCTTCCAGTGTCATATGCTTTGCACCAGTGAAATTCTTTCACTTTCTTTGTCTAAGTTAAATTCCTAAATAAAGGAAGAGAAAAGGCATATAACCTTCCTAAATTAAGTGAAAACAAGGTAATAGCTCATGCGTAAAATCCAAATAAGTTGGTAAATTTCCAACTCATCAGCAACCGATAGTTAAAAGGGCGGATCATCTTCTCGAATGACGGTCCACCAATCAAAAAATAGATCAATATCAAGGAACACCATGAACCAGTTGTTGTAGCAAAGGACGAATCATCTTTTTAAAGGTGGTCTGTAATCAATAGACAGAAAAAAATAGGTAGAACCCCAAAATTAGTTGATGGTTCAAAAGACGGACTGTCTTTCCAAAATATGAACCATGCCTACTTATCTGGGATCCTGAATTTAAATAGAATTGGGGTTGTAGAGACCCAGTATATGTAGTCTTTTTCATTCTTTTTTAGAGAGAGATATAGAGTTTTAGATAGAGAAGTTGATAGTCTTAGCTAGTTTTCCATTGAGTTTACATAGCTTTGTAATTGAAGTTGAAGATCAAGTTGCTCAATTCAAGTTTTCTTCTCTCATCATTAATTTTGTGAGTAAGAATATTTAATTACTTACTTTCTTATTATTATTTTTCTATGTCTAACTAAGCCTAGAACTAGGGTTGTGAACCCAATGAGTTTCTGAATCCTAATAATCTCAATTGGGTGAAATTGATTAT